>PVKE010038954.1:0-15228 GCA_004027555.1 Craseonycteris thonglongyai
CTCCTGAGTGCCAGAGGAAGGCTGACCTTTGAACTGTTTTATTATAGGTTATTTAAATTATCCAAGAGAAGTGCTACAATGCCAAAGTCCCCCAAATGTTAACTTAAAGGCAAAAGTTACCTACTTTTTCATACTATGCACTTTTTCTCTTCTCAGTTAAAAGTGTAATAATAATTTATAAAGCTTTCAATTCATGCTTCAAAGTCTCTAACTACCATATTATTATGAGACAGACATTAAGTTGTTTAAAAAGGGACAAAAAAAGAAGTAAGAAATGTGAGTACTACTGTGATGATGTCTTTGTGAAAAATATGGACAATGGTGATACCTGACACAAATGTGTATTTAACTTCTGGTTTTCCTGTTGAAAACATTTTATTGCCAAGAATACAATTAGAACCAGAACACATTTATGTCATTTTTTTAATTGGAAATTAATTCTATATAAGCATAGCTCATGGCTAGAAACCATTTTGATGTAAGTAAAAATATTTCTTGTCAGATAATTGTGTCCTTGCAATGTTGCTATTATAATTCCTCTACTATGGTCCTGTGGAAATGAGACTGTATAATGTCCTGGGAATTGCACTTGACTGGTAGTTCCAGGATTCAAATTATGATTTCTAAGAACTCTCCAAACTCCAGACTGCTAGGCAAATATTGCAGAGTCTCAGACAGACTTCACCACAAAGCACTAAGACTTCAGTATCACCTAGACAGGGGAAGACGAAAAGTCCAGATTTGAGCCTACTGGATACTCAATTCTGTCATGAGAGTAACCGCCAAATTGTTGTTCAGGGTCATGTAGAGAAGTCAGACTGATTCACTCAGATATGACTGCTTAAGGTCAAGCCAAAGGATGGGGTAGGCCAACTGGAGCATAGGTGACAGGACTGGTTCCGAATGATGCTCAGACAGGGATGACCATCAAGTAGCTGGTAGTACAGGAAAGACGATACAATATCACTATGGAGGCATGCAGGCCTTGGCCTCAGAGACTGGAATTCAGGGTTGGGTTCCAGGCTCTATAGCAAACTAAACTGTTAAAGACACAGAGGCACAAATCCAACCCCATGACCTGGGCTGCCTCAACAGAGGGATGCCCAGGTGGTACAAGCACAGGGTTTACCAGGACAGTGTCTGTAATAATTGCATCACCTTCTACCTCCTGGTGGGATTAAATCTCCCAATTTGCTCTTTACCCTATTCAAGGCCAGGAATAAGGGATATTTGTTGCTACTTACTTCAGTGTCACAGAAAATCAATGACTAAAAAAAATACAAAAATGACTTAAAAAATGAGGAGAAGCCAGGATGGCTCAGCAGGTTGAGCACTAATTTGCAGCCCTGGGGTCCAAGGATTAAATCCCAGACCCAGCCCATGTGGACCCATATACTGAACTGGTGTGGTTCTCACAGGGGACAGCTTCCCATGTGGGAGGCCTCGGCCAGTTCCTGTCCTGCACAGCCCTGCTCCCATCTGTGGAAGGAAACTGTAGAAAACTAATGATGTGCAACTACGGAGACTGCTCTGTGCCCTCCCTCTTCTCTCTGTCTCTCTCTGTCTCTGTCTCTGTCAAAAACAATTTAAAAAATAAACCTTAAAAAATTTTTTTTTGTTACCTTACATTTAAAAAAATGCTTCTATACTTTCCTTGGAAGTACTAATGTAATCTCCTAATGCAAATACTATTTGATATACAAGTACTCTAGCACTGGATATAAAGAGTCAGTATTATAGTTTCACAATGACAATACATAAGAAATTAGAAATCGAGGGTTAAAATTAAGAGAAATACTATAGTTGTTTATCATTTTTCCATAGTTAGACACCAAAATAAATATTGAAACTAGTTTCTTTAGAGTATAAAATAATTTATCATTGTATAAAACATGTTGTATTACAGGACCTTTATCTTCTGACTACATTTAAATTGTATCTATCAGAACCTTCACTGGACTGTGAAAATGGATAATACATATTATTCATCTTTATAACTCTTCTTGTTGTGTGACTCATAGTAGGTACTCCTTCGACTAGTGTTCTCCAAAGGAATACATTTAAACCATGGCTGTGATGTTAGCCTTGACATTAGCTTTATGACCTCAATTTTGACAGCAGGTTTACCATGCTAAAAATGATAGCTATTCTACCCAATGGCTGATCAATAAAGCCACATTATTTACAAGTACAAAGGCCCCTGGGGTTTGATGAGCTCAGCTTTAATTTTATCTAAAGAAGAAAGTTATGGTGATTAGCCCTACAAAACAATAGCAAACTGCAGCAATAGACCTGCATGCAATTGATTGAAGTTGGGTTATTCTGACCAAATAAGAGCTTTCTGATTTCTCAGTTACAACAACTTTTTACTTCTGAGGTCTGAATTATTTGCTGTTTGTCACTCAACTTGAGTTGTTAAACTCAGCCTTCCCAGTCCTCATGGGTATTTGCGTGTGTCACTGCTGTTAAGTCTTGACCAAAGAAAGATCCAACTTTGCTTTGCATGTCTCTCATATCTCTTGCAAAGCTTTAGGAAGACATACGAAGCTATGATGAAATCAGGGGACACTCACATAGCCAGCCAGACCACTGCCTCAATCTACACTATCCATGGGAACAGCTAATACACGTAAGATCATCCTTTTTCATGTTTCATGTGCAGATACCCATGAAGTTAATATGTTACTTTGAAAGGCCTAGAGTAATTTCTCCTATGTATTTTTAAAATGCCAAACATATCAAGAACCAGCTATTATATTGTTTTATATTCCAACATTTTTAACAGCAAGAACTAAAGGTACTTCCTTAGTATCATGATGTTATTATTTATCATAACTTTATAGGTTAAGTATGTAGTGTATGTAGTCGCCCAACAAAACTCAAAGACAAGGTCTTAGTAAAATAGAGATAACAGTTCACTGAGAATATAATATTTTGCTGAAGGTCCTTAGTCATCCTCTGGGTTCATTTTTCTGAATGTCTGTTTTTCTCCTTCAGTGGCTGTGATTAATATTCTGGCAATGGATACCACCCTCTTGTAATATAGCAAGCCAAATGTAAAGCAGACCATATTAACCTACAACCAAGCTTTAAATATTCATTCTCTTGTACAAAAAGAGCCTCTTCTACCATGTATTTGCATTCCTCTGGCTTCTCTCATATTATTGATCTTTGTGTTATTTCCACACATAGAAAGGTTATATTATGTGTATGAATTAAATTTATGATGCATAGAGGCTGCTTTATTCAGCTGAATATGTATGTGTTTAATATACTTCAGAGTGAATATTAAAAAAAACAATCATTAAGAGCTGTTTCCCATTATAACTTTAAAAGTTGTTTGATAGCCTTACATAGTTTTATGACATGCACTAAATATAAATGAGCAGCAAATAAAAATAAATATTATACATCAGGAATGCTCATAAAACTACTGTTTCATTGCTTTCGCCTCTAACCAAGCCTAAGAATGTAACCCTATAATCCTATTGTTAATGTCCTACACTTTCTATTAGAACCTTATGACTGTTCCCAAGATAAGGCCATAGGCTTAAACCAACATTAGGCATTTCTCATTTTCTCCCCATTAAAACAACAAAACAATGCACACACACACACAATCCCTAGAAGCTAAGAAAATCTCAGCTTTAACTTTTTAGTGGCAACCTTTTTAATTAGGAAGATAAACTGTTTTAATATTAAAAGAAAATTATTAATTCCTTGGGGATTTACTTTTTCATGATATGTAAATAATATCAAATGCCGTGAACACATTATTTTAAGTAGTACATGGGTCTCTTAGCCCTGGGACATAAATACATACCATATTATTCTAACAGCCAAGAAAAAGTTTGTTCTCTTAATAACTTACAATGGTTTTTTTCTCTAAGAACACTTACATTGTGTTAAGAAAATTAATCAAGAACAACTTAAAAGAAGAAAAAGGGGAAGCGGGATGGCTCAGTGGGTTAGGCGCTCACTTTTCAGCCCCGGGGACTGAGGATCAAATCCCGGCCCCGGCCCGTGTGGACCCATATGCTGAACTGGGGAGTGCCCCCAGTTCGGTTCTCACCAAGGCGAGACCCCAGCCCAGTTCCTGCCCTGTGCAGCCCCGCTCCACCTGTAGAATGAAACTATGTGGAAAAACCGATGATGTGCAACTATGGAGACTGTTCTGGGCCCTCCCCCTTCTCTCTGTCTCTGACTCTGTATCTCTGTCAAAAACAATAAATAAATCTTTAAAAGGAGAAAAATATGGAACAGTCTCTATTTCATATTTTTTCTAAATTTCCATAACAGTTTCATACCAAGAACCTCATTCACAGGTTCTTGGTATTAAAATTCAGACATATCTTTTGGGAGCCATCATTCAACCCATGACAATGTGCATAGATTAAACTGAATGCCACTGCTCATTAATAAATATAAGATAATATAATATGTTACCTCTAGCTGAATAAAATACAGCTGAATGAAAATGGAAATTTGTGTAATTGGGGTGCTCTAACACTAATCTTTGGTGTCAACTTCAGATAAATAATTTATAGTCCAAAAGACTGTACATTCTACAAGTTGACAATAGAGCAATACCTTTGTATTCAAAAGCATTTGGGGGGAAAGCCGGGATGGCTCAGCGGGTTAAGCACTCGCTTTGAAGCCCGGAGGACCGAGGATTGAATCCCGGTTCCAGCCCAGGAGGACCCACATGCAGAACTGGGGTGTGCTTCCCGAATATGGTGAGGCCCCCAGTTCAGTTATAAAAAAAAAAAAAAAAAAAGACAAAAGCATTTTGGTAACTAAAATTTTGAGGGGAAAAGTAAATAACCAGAGTCAAAATATACAATGCTTATAAAGTTGTGAACATAAAATGCAACAAGGTTTAAAGGTCTCTGGGAATAAATCAATGCACAGAAAAATTAAATTCTGTGCATGGAGTGACTGACTATCTCTGCCCCTGATTTGAATGATTAAAAAAAGAGTTTTCAATAAGAACAGACATTTTATGAAAGAAGATAATAAAATAGCCAATAAGCACATGAAAAGATGTTAAACATTATTACTTAACAAGGAAGTACAAATTAAGACCCAAAATAAGATACTACTAAATGTCTATCTGAAATGGCTAAAAATAAATAAATAAATAAATAAATGAAATGGCTAAAATTGAAAAGACTGACAATTCCATGTGTTGACAAGGAAATAGAACAAGTGCAACTTTCATAAATTGATGGTGGGAGTATAAAATGATAGAACTTTGGAATGTATTTTATAGTAGCTATTAAAACTAAATATATGACCAAAGAATTCCACTGTTCCATATACATACCCAAAGTAAATGAATGCATATGTCCACTAAAAAACAAGACAAGAATTCTTAGCAACTTTTCTCAAAATCACAAAAAAACTAACAAACTAAATGTCCATTAACAGTATAATAAATAAGTATTTTGTGGAATATTCACCTACCGAGAAGTTGAAAAGAACAAGAACTATTGCTTTATACAATTAACATTAATGATTTTTATAGATCATATTCAAAATTACTCAAGGGAGTACAACTCATTTGATTCAAGTTTTATAAAGTTTAATAACTGGTAACACTCATATGCCTTGAAAAAAGTTAGAGATTTGTTTGGGGGGAATTGTGAATATGTAGGTTTTGCTAGAACAGGGACAAAGGGGAGCCTTTTGGCATAATGAAAATATTGTATACCTTCATCTTAATGGTGGTTACAGTCACACAGTTTTGGGTGTGTGTATGTGTGTGTTACATAAACAAACATGTGAACAGTCATTACTTGATATTTGTGTACTTTATAGGGTACATGTTATACCTCAATAAAAATTAATAACTGAATACTTTACATCTTGGTAGTAGAGGTAGGCGAAAGGCTTGTCGGTGTTCTTCTTCCAATGAGAGCACAAGAGATGAACATTCCTGACGGCCAGTTTTCTTCCTTATTGCCCAACACAAAGAACCAGTAACAATGGGTCATTTGTTTTCTGTAGCATATTGGTCTCTGCCTGGTTAGCGTGTATATTAATTTCCTGGGGCTGCCGTAATAAATTACCACAAACTTGGTGACTGAAAACAACAGAGAGCAATTTATTCTCTCTCTATTTGGAGACCAGAAGTCGAAAATTAGGATGTCAGCAGGGCTGCCTCCTTTGAAAGGCTCCAGGGGACAATCCTTCCTTGCCTCTTCCAAATTCTGGTGGCTCCAGAGTGGGGCTTGACTTGTGGCTGCAACACTTCAATCTCCGCCTCTGTCTTCAAGTGCCCTTCTTCTATGTCTCTGTGCCTTTTCTTCTGTGACAAGGGCATTTGTCATAGGATTTAAAGCTCACCCAGATAATCCAGAATGATTTCACCTAGAACTTTTAACTACATCTGCAAAGACCCTTTTTCCGAACAAGGTCACATTCACAGGGTCTTAGTATTAAAACATGGACATATCTTAGTATTATAACATGGATATATCTTAATCTAATGGATTGAATGGGGGGCACCATCCAATCCATTAGATTAATTGTGTTTAGATTAAAATGAATGCAACTGCCCCTGGCAATAAATTTAAGATAATATAATATGTAACCTCTAGCCAGACAAGAACAATAAAAATGTATATTTGCTTTGTATTTTCCAGATGTAAAGGTTTTTCTTTTGTTCTCTGATGTGCCTTAATAATCAGACTCCATATAATAAAAAGATACAAGTAGATTTACTGTGGTAACCAGGATATATTAACTCATCACCTCTTTCTTTATTTAATCAATGGAAAACCTACAAAAGAGAGACAGTGTTGAAACTTTTAGTCTTAGTTCATAAGGGAGAATTGGTTTGTGTCAGTTTTAAAGAGGATCAGTATGACATTTAACTTTTAACTCACAAAGGAAAGGGTTCAAAATTACTTCAACACTAACATCTATGGAGATGTGATAATGTGTGATAGGGGACAAAATATTTCAGGTAAAACTTTCTAAGAAACAGGCTACACACTATATAAAAATGTTTGACTAAAAATATAAAATTGATCCTTAAAGAAAGATGGGAAGTTCTTTTTTCCATTTTCTTCTTTTATGGTAGCTAATATTGCCCACCTTAAGCCTAATAATATATTATTTTCTATAATTTAATACATTTATTTTTGAAATTTCAAAAATTATACTTATAATTTTAGAAATACGTGTCTTTTATAAATGTGCATTGTTTTTTTCTTCCTATAACTATGTTGTAAATATGTGTATTTAATACATGTACTACATATAAATAAATTTACTATTATAATTAAATAGCTGAATTCATATTTGTGAACATTGAATAATTGTTACTTATATAAACCAAACATTTTTACTATTAAAAAATAGCCTATAAGTAACTTATGGATATTTTATATTTAAAATGTAATTTCACTTACAAAAATTTGATTTTCATGCAATTATTTATCTATGCATAGAATGAGATTCATCTGTGCTACTTATTTAAAATACAATGATTATTGCATTAGAAGAAACAACTTCTGCTTTCACCAACAGTGGAAGTGATTATCTCAAACCAAATAGTCTTAACTATTCTTTTGTCCTCTGAAACTTTAAAAGGGAATTTCAATTTCTTAAATAGCTGCATAGAAATGGAGAATTGCCTTTTGAGGTTGTGCAAAAGACAAGATTCTATGAAAACTACTAAGCATTTTCATGCAATAGCACATTATGAGGTGTGGGCTTTAAAAGACTTTTCTATTGCCAGCGCCGTAATTGGGCAGATGTCTGCTGCATATACTACGTCTGCATTAAGAACCAGATTTTCCTAACAGTTAACTATTGTAAGCATTTTCGATTATCGCCCAAAATACCCCTTGATTATTTTGCAAGTGAAAATTTTAGTCCCCGTGGCAATTAAGACATATAGATGTCTTTTAAAAGATGGGCTTTAAAATGAAAGCATAGGCCATGGGACAAGACATACGTAGCAAGTCAGATACAAACACCACAAGGAGAATAGCAGAGACTGAGGGCTAGACCCTTTACAGGAGCCAGTAGCTACGGTATGTCCTATTACAGAGGCATTTTACACAACACAGGCTGGGGTTTCAACAGGTCTGGTAGATTAGGAAGTCCAGAAATCAGCCTATTTGGGTTAGGAGGAACCACTGGTTGTACATGCAAGCTAAGGGAGCACAGCTAACAGTACATCAAAGTGGTTGAAGGCACGCCTTGAGGTCCAGGCACACCCCCGTGCAAATGCAATGCCAACCATTTACTAGGTGTGTGACAAGTAAATAACTGCTCTGACTTCATTCACTTATCTGAAAAATAGAGACAGAAGTCGTATCTACCTCACAGAGTTACACTGGCATTTAGTGAATAGTCAATAAGTAATATAGTTATTACTTATTTATTAAAAATTAATAGATCATTAGTGTTTATTATTGTACAGGAAAGTGGTAAAGACTCAATTTTAGTTATTAGTATTTAATTACCGTCTGAGCAGTGACTGTATTGTACAAACAGCAGTTTCTAGAAGGTGGTGCTGCTTGTTACCATGTCAGTGACAGGGCTAGTCACTCCTTTTGGTGTGAGGCCTCAAACAACACTAGATAGCAGAGAAGACATTAGTATTGTATCAGATGTCTATCAGAATCTCATCTGTAGTGGGTTTTGTTGGTTTAAATAAAACATATCTTTTCCTTCTTCGCTGAAGTAGCTCTATAGTGGTTCTGATGCTCAACCTCAGGTGAGAACTTCCACCCAAAAGAGAGCAGTTTGTCAAGAGCTAAATAGAATTACTACCCACGCAAACTAAGGTATAGGACAATAGGAATATGTGTTCAGGAACCAATGGCAAGCACCAACTATATATACAGATTTGGAAAACTTAGCAGGACTTGGTGAAATTTAGGGGCTCAGTCTACACACATCAGGGATGCACACACACAAAGAAAAGGCTGTGTGAGGACGTGGAGAGAATGTGGTCCTCTGCAAGCTAAGGAGAGAGAACACAGAAGAAACCAACCCTACTGGCATGTTGATCTTAGACTTCCAGCCTCTAGAACAGTGTGATAATCAATTTCTATTGTTTAACCTACCCAGTCTGCTGTATTTTGTTGTGGCAGCTACCAAACTAATATATTACCCTTGGATCTCTTCTCTTTTCTGTCTATGCACACTCCGTTGGAAATCTCATCCAGTCCCAAGGTTTCAAAATATCATCTAGATCCCAATGACTTTCCAATTTTACTCCAGCTCTGATCTTGTGTTTTAAATCCAGACTTATATATACAACCACCTACTTTCCTTGATATTGTGTATAATAAATGGGCATCTCATATTTTATATATTAAAAAAAAAATTGAGCTACTGTTAGACCCCCTTAAACCTTCTCTTCTCACACACTTCCCCAACTCAGTAAATGACGAATGCAATTCTTAGTTTCTCAACCCAAATACATTGGAAGTATCCATGACTCCTCACTTTTCCCACCCATCAGCAAATTCTGTCAACTCCAGCTTCCGAATATACCCAGAATTAAACATTTCTCACCACCTCCACCAGTAAGGCTCGGGTCCTAGCCATAATCATCATTCTCCTGGATTACTGCAATAACCTCCTACTGTTACCTCAAGGCTATATTGCCAGTACAGCAGCCAGAAGGACCTTTTTGATCATGATATTTTTCTTTCTAAAACTCTCCAATAATTTCACATCAAACTCAATACAAATACCAAAGACCTTCAAGTTTCTACAGATCTAGCAACCTGTTACCTCTCTAACCATACTTTTCCTCTCCTCCCTTACCTTGTGGCAGCCACCCTGGCCTTCCCAATACTTCTACATATTCCAGGCATGCTCTGAACTTAGGGCCCATGTATTTGTTGTTTGCTCAGATGGAATACTGTTCTTGTAGATATGAACATGGTTTACTCCCTCATTTTCTGATCTTTATTCAAATGAGACCCACTCACTGAGGTCTCATCGGGCCATACTATCTAGAACTATAACCCAGTCTTTCCCCCAGACAGTTCTAACTTTCTAAACTTTCTTCTCCTTGGTATTTATGAAGTCTAATATCTTACTTATTTATTGTGCTCATTTTCTGCCTGTTCTACTAGAATGTAGCCCAGGATGATGAAAATCTGAGTGTATATCCCCTTCCTCACAACAGAATACTCAATGCCAAATTGTTAGGTGGCAAAGCATTATTTAAAACTATTTCTCCAGCATATTTCAAATTCGATTTAGGTATAAAGATATACACTAAACAAGTGTGGTAGTGTGTGCATTTATATGTGCACTAACATAGCTGAACAGAAAAAAAAAACACTAGAAGGAAGAACAATGTATTAAGAGTAGCATTCTGAGTAGATATCAAAGTAGTCATTTGAGTAGTGGGAGATAATTTAAGGTACTTTTCATTTTGTTTTAATACTATTCTATATGTTTTAAATTTTTAGACATAAATTCAAAAAATATCATTTGTCTTTAAATATATAATAAAATCAGTACCAGTTTCCCAAAATGCTGACCCTAATGGTAAAATCAGCATAGAATTACCATAACTTTATAAATCCTAAAAGCAGTATCAGAACTTTATACATAAATTGTCACACCTTGATCTCAACGATTCATGTATTTTTGTTTAAAGAAAGATGTATAAATGTTCTGAAGATAAAGAAGATACCAAGTAATTTATATTTCTTTAGTTTGGGCCCTTTACATTTTTAAATAACTATTTTAGCTGTATTTGGAAAGCCGAAGGACTAACCTTCCTCTGCTAAAACTAGAATTTTAAATAAATCAATAACAAGGAAGTAAAGAGATCTAGTCAGTTCTTTGGGGAAAACATAACTATAGACTATATTGATTGTGAAAAGTCTTAAGGGCAAATAAAAAGCAAGGCAGCAAACTTTATATCTAGTGCAGATTCTTGCCTCTAGCTATAATACAGAGTTATCTAAGATGCTTCACATTGGCAAGATCACAGGGACGTCTGCAAAATTCCTCTCAAGTCTGGCAGGGTCACTGAGTCAGTGTGGATTATAGGACAAAAGCCCGCCTTAAGCAAAACTGGCAAGCCAACGAATTTGCCTTTTTCACTGTTTGTGACACACAGGTACCCTTCCCTGGAGTTCCTCCTTCCTCTTGACACCTACAAAACCGTATCATGTACCCAAATGCCCTCTCACTCTCACCCCAGCTACAAGGGTTGACCCACGGTAGGTCACACTGCTTTCATAGTAGCAGCTCAAGCCATGTGACTTTTGTTACTCTTCCCCTTGTCTGTCCCCAGTGTCCAACCAATCTGGAGAATTATTGTGCTCTTAAAAACAAACAAAAACAAAAAAACAAAAAAAAGAACACTTTTAGTGAGCAATGGGGCATGAAACTGGTTACGGGGTTTCCTTTGAGGAACAGATTCGGATTAACACAGACTTTCCAGAGGTCATGAGTAAGACAACAGACCGGCTGTAATGGTGAGGACTGCACACACTGTTGTCTGAGCAGTGGTGGAAATAATCCCAGGCAGGAGAGTCTTTTGGGTTACACCCACCCACAGCCATCCTTTGAAGTAGTAAACATTGGCAAGCATCTTTGTAGTGTTTTGTTGGAGTTAGTGAGAGAAACAAAAAGAAAAGAAGAGCAATAAGAAATGGAGCAGGAGTTTTTAGAATCTGAGTTAATGAAAATGCCCAAGGGAGCTATAAAATCAGAAAGTCAAGTATTCAACTCAACAAGTCATCTGCTGTAAAGCTGATGTGTGACCTCCCTTTTCATCACCCGTGTCTTCAGTAAAATTGGCATTTCACACAAACCTGTGTGCTCTACAGTCCTCAGTGGGAACAGATAGATAAGAATGAGATCAGAATTCTTCTCAAAATGACTAAATGAGCAATTTTCTGAATTTATTTAATAAAATCAGTCTCTGAGACCAAAAAAAAAAATAAAAAAAAAATAGAAATGTATGAGCCTCCCTTCCCCTGGGCTCCTTATGTACTGCTCAGTCTTCTGGTCTGCCACTAACCTTGGAAAGGAGTTCTCACCAATTTTATCTGATTCTCAAAGGTCAAGCTGACTCAAATGACATGTGAGCTACAAAGGTGACATCAGTGCCACCCCACAGTCTCAGAACACGTTTAAGACAATGGGTTCTCAGTGGACCAGGCATTTTCCATGGAAATTACTCAACAAAGCTATCAAGTCATAAGCGTTACTTTGTGTCATTTCACTTAGGTTTTCCTGAACTAGAAGTTCTACCAGGATGTATTTGAGAAAAAGTCTCCCAGAAGCGGAAGCCGGGATGGCTCAGTGGGTTGAGGGCTCACTTTGCAGCCCCAGGAACCAAGGATCAAATCCTGGCCCTGGTCCGTGAGGACCCATATGCTGAACTGGGGAGTGCCTTCAGTTCGGTTCTTACCTGGGCGAGACCCCGGCCCAGTTCCTGCCCTGTGCAGTCCCACACCCACCTGGGGAATGAAACTATGTGGAAAAACCAATGATGTACAACTATGGGGACTGTTCTGGGCCCTCCCCTTTCTTTCTGTCTCTGTCGCTGTATCTCTCTCTCTCTGTGTCAAAAACAATAAAAATAAATCTTAAAAAAAAAAAAAAGTTTCACAGAAATGATGAATCCAGGGCAAGCTGATTAGTACTCGTTGTCAAGGATACCTTAAATAATTTGAATGTGCAACTGGTCATTATGTTGCTTCTTCATGTTCCTAACAAAGCTACAGAAAACAATCCCTCTACTTGACTACTCACTGGCTGGTTCAAACAAGCAACATCAATTGGTAGCACAAAAATATTTTTAACTCCTTCCTAGTCAGCCGCCTTTACTCTCTCCCCTCAACCCAAATAAAACTGATCAAGTTCCTGAATCTCTCAGTCCAAATATCACTCCCTTAACTCATCAATGACTCATTTGCCACGTAATTAATAACATTTACATACTTGGGTCTTTCTATTTCTCCAAAATGCGTTGTTGTATTGAGGGTGTGACTTTTACATTTGACACTGAGCTGGGCATTGAGGAAGTGCTCAATAAAATCTATTAAATAAATGAAAGGTCTTTTCCCCTTTCACCAGCTTTGCTCTTCCTCTGAATCCTTTTCCCTCCGCCTGTTGGATTTCTAGCAGTTTCATCTTTAGGTTTTTGACTCATCACTTTTTACTGATTCTAAAGCAGGCCTGGGACCCAGTTAGTCTCACCTTATTGATTTTCTTCATAGTCATGGTCATAATCTATAATTATCTTATTTCTTCCTGTATTTTTTCATCAATGTCTATCTTGTAAATTATCTGAGAGTGAGAGCCTTGTATGTGCTGTTTACAGCTTCTTCCTCAACACCTAGAAGTAGAAGGCACTCAAATTTTTGTTGAAAGGATGATACCAGGTTTGGGTTGACAGGAGGTTTCTGTACTTGAGGTTTCTGCCCCCAAAAACACACACTAAAAAACACCCAGGCAGTGGTTTCTGAGTGTGAATGGCTTTGCTTAAACATTAGGTTTGCACTTACTTGTGAGGCTGTAAAAGGTGTGACACTTGCCACAACAGTATGAATCTTACCAGCTTATTTGTACAGGGGTCTGTGCACAGTGTACCACAGCCAGACCACTGGCAGACGTCCACATTCCCTTTAGAGCTCTTCACTGGTTACTTGGTACACAGCTGCAAAAGAATGCTAAAGATTTTCCACTTACATACTTACCATTCTTTGGGGCCTTTGGTTTGTTTCATTCCATTTATCCAAACCTTTTCCTTTTCCTATATTTTTTTTCTTTAGGGAGAGAGGATTTGGTTGTTTTATCAAAAATTTTTACATCATGAAGTTTATTTAATCTTGTTTCAAATTTAACAAAAATAGTGATGTTTTTAGAAGTGAAATTTATATTCACATGTTAGGATTACTTATAACTTAAGTGAGTAACTTTGCCTTTTAAGCTCTACTTGTACACACAAGGGCCTTTGCGTATATAGAGAAAGGTGCTAATTTTTTTCTTTGTGGAAACTTCCATTTATCTTGTTCTAAATGCTTTGATGTTCCTTAATCATGGCAAATTTTTATCGACATAACTAAAATTCTGGATAACATCATGGACAAACTGGCATTCTTCAAATTTTCTTTTGGATAAAGTTATAGTTTTGGAACATACAGTATGTTCATTTCTTGATTAAGAGAAAATTTTTTCCATAAAAATATCTTGCTGCTTCAATTTTGTATGTTGTTCGTTAAAAGAAATAAAAGAGTCCATTGCAATTTTATGTCAAAAGCTAACATAGAAAAAAATATTTTGTTGAGGCCAAATATTTTATTAATTTTATTTTATTTTACTTCACTTTTTGTGTATAAATGTCACAAGATTGATCAGTCAAAAGATGTGAAGTGTATTTTAAAAATAGACCATCCTTACCTTGGAAGTAAATGCAAATTATTGTGGGGTGGGGGAAGGGAGTGTAACTTGATAGCAGATTTGATGTAAACTTTTCTCAAATAGCCATACCAAGTAAATTTTTTTGTCAATCAAATTTAGTATTTTTATCAAAACCAATTAATAAACCTACTCGCAATAAGAGAGAGATCACCCATGACAAAATCTCTCAACCACATTGCTTTCGACATCTCAGTCTTTCCCATAAATTCACAACCCCTCAGCTTGGCAACTAGGGTTCCCAAAGCACAGAACTGGGTTCCCTCCCACCACTCTTCCCCACATGTATTCCAGGCACACTGGGTGATTCTCCCACTTCCTATCATTGGCATGAACATTCAGAAGTGTGTGCCTTTCTGTCAGATGTTTCCTCTGCACCATTCCCGATTATCCAGTCTGAATAAACCATTAATTCTTCTGTGTTCCCATACAACTTGACATATCTAGTTATCAAGTTATTTGTTCGTGCATCTGTCTCCCATCTTACCACCTCCCCAACTCCTCCAGAAGAGCAATTGCTTCCTTTAATTTTGTGCTTGTAGTATACAGCAGGGGTGGCCAACAAGTCGATCGCGGTTGAACGGTCGATCGCGAGGCCAATTTTGGTCGATCGTGGATCGCTCGCAATGTCTGGGGTGGAATTCCGTGTACCATGGACTTTGAAGCGATTGCAGAAGACAAAACTTTCTAGCAATAGTTTAATGCATTCTGGGAATTTGCCAAGGTCATAAATTCCTAGAATTCTGACAGCCTGACACTGTGATCTCCGCCCACCCAGACAATACATGTTGACTTATGTGTTAC
>PVKE010038955.1:0-15228 GCA_004027555.1 Craseonycteris thonglongyai
GACAAGTGTAACACATAAGTCAAAATGTATTGTCTGGGTGGGCGGAGATCACAGTGTCAGGCTGTCAGAATTCTAGGAATTTATGACCTTGGCAAATTCCCAGAATGCATTAAACTATTGCTAGAAAGTTTTGTCTTCTACAGTCGCTTCAAAGTCCATGGTACACGGAATTCCACCCCAGACATTGCGAGCAATCGACAATCGACCAAAATTCGCCTCGCGAATTCCACCCCAGACATTGCGAGCGATTGACGATTGACCAAAATTGGCTTCGCGATCGACTGGTCGACCGTGATCAACTTGTTGGCCACCCCTGGATTAGGTGAAGCAGAGGATCCAATAAGCAACTTAGATAGTAAGGAAGCAGAAAACACCAAATCAGAACAGCAAAGAGAAAAAAGAAACAATATCAAGTGTAACAACATTCCTATCATAGGGGCATCAGAATAAGAAGAAAGAGAGCAAGGAATTGAAAACCCATTTGAAGAAATAATGACAGACTACTTCCTTAACCTGGTGAAGGAAATAAACATACAAGTCCAGGACATGCAGATTCTCAAAGAAGATGAACCCAAGGAGGCTCACTCTGAGACACATCATAATTAAAATGCCAAAGTTTAATTATTTTTTTAAAGGTACATTTTATTGTTTTTGACAGAGAGACAGAGGCAGAGAGAAGGGTCCAGAGAGTCTCCATGGTTGTTCGTCACCAGCCTTTGCCATGGTTTCGTTCCACACAAATGGGCAGGTTGAGGTGCACAGGGCAGGAAGCAGGCAGGGGGTCTGCCACATGGAAGGCTCGCCCCCGAGTGCTGGAGATGAACCAGGGGCCTCCCACATGGGAAGCTCGCTCCAGTGAGAACTGAGGTGGGACCACACCTCAGTTCAGCATATGCGTCTGCACGGGCTGGAACCGGGACCGGGACTTGATTCTTGGACCCCAGGGCTGCAAAGCGAGCACTCAACTGGCAGGTCCATCCCAGCTTCCCCCAAAATGCCAAAATTTAAAGACAAAGAGAGAATCTTAAAGGCAGTTGATTTTTTAACAGAAACTTTGCAGAGTTTCAGCCCCCCACCCTGACCCCAGCAAGGGTTAACGCAAAATATTCAAAGTGGTAAAATGGAAAGACTTACAACCAAGACTACTCTACCCAGCAAAGCTATTATTTAAAATCAGAGGACAGATATAGTGCTTCCCAGACAAGAAAAAGCTAAAGGATTTTATCACCACCAAACCAGTATTACAAGAAGGACTTTTTAAAAGACCCCCCCATCATAAATATGAATCATAAAGTGGCAATAACTACATATCTGTCAAAGATTACTTTAAATGTAAAGGGATTAAATGTTCTAATCAAAAGATGTAGGGTGGCTGAATGGATCAGAAAATTTGCTGCCTTTAAGAGACTCACTTCAGAAGCAAACACACACAGACTGAAGGTAAAAAAATAGAAAAGATATTTCATAATAGTGGAAACAAAAAGATATAAGTGGGGGTAGAAATACTACACAAAATACAATTTAAAACAAAGGCTATAATAAAAGACAAAGAAGGACCCAGTAATCCCACTTCTGCGTATTTATCAGAAGAAACCCAAAGTGTTCCTTTGAGGGGATGTATGCTTCCATATGTTCATTGCAGCATTGTTTTCAATGGCCAAGATGTGGAGGCAGCCTGGGCGTCTGTCGATGAATAAATGAATAAGCAGGAGGTGGTACATATATACAATGGAGTATTGCGTGGCCATGGAAGAGAATGGGTTCTTGCCATCTGTGGCAGCATGGATGGACCGGAAGGGCATTGTGAGAGTGGAGTTCATCAGACAGAGACAGACAGAAGCAATGTAATTTTGCTTATATGTGGAATCTAAAAATCAAAATAGACAAAGAAAACAAAAACAAAGTCCAATATAAAGGGAATATTTTGATGACTGCCAAATGAGAGGGGTGTTGAGGGGGTGGGTGAGAAAGATGAGGGAATTAAGAAGTTCAATTTGGTTGTTACAAAGCAGTCATCAGGGTGTAAAGTAAAACACAGGGAACATTGTCAATAATATGGTAATTCTATGTATGGTGCCAGGTCGGTAGTAGACCAGTTGGGGGATCACTTCTTAAATCATATACATGTCTGACCACTATGCTGTACACTTGAAATTAGTATAAAATAATATTGAATGTCAACTATAATTAAAAATATTAAAAGGGGGAGAAAAGGTGAGGGGTAATAAGAGGTCTCAATTGCAGGTATAGAACATAAGTCATGGGGATGTAATGTACAGTACAGGAATATAATCAATAAATTGTGATAGCATAGTACACTGTGAGATGGTTGCTGGACTTGTCATGGTGTTCCCTTCTTTAGTTAGGAATGTTGGATAGGTGTAGTATGCACCTGAAACTAATATAATATCATATGTTAGCTATATTTTAATAAAAATCTTTAAAAATACAAAATAAAAATTATAATTCCCTGGGCTCAGGGAAAAGATAATGAAATAGATAAATGCTGTGCCCCCTGTCTCCTAGGATCACATTAAAATTACAGTAAATGGGGAAGCCGGGATGGCTCAGTGGGTTAAGTGTTCACTTTGCAGTGCCGAGGACCGAGGATCGAATCCCGGCTCCGGCCCGTGCGGAACCATATGCTGAACTGGGGAGTTCCCCCAGTTCAGTTCTCTCTCTGTCTCTGTATCTCTCTCTCTCTCTCTCTCTCTCTCTCTGTCAAAAACAATAAAATAAAAAAATAAAAGTTTTATTATAAACAAAAAATTACAGTAAATTATAGAACAACCAACCTGAAGAATCATCTAAAGACTAGCTGCACAGAACCCCTATAACTAAGGATATAAAGAAGAGACCACATTATGAGTGAGAGGAGGGAAGGAGACATGAAATAGGCTGACTGCACACCCAGGGGGTAGTGACTGAATACTGAGGTCCCCACTGAAGGATGAGGTGTCCCAGCCCTACCCCAGACTCCCTAGTCCAGGGATCCAGTGCCGGGAAGGTTCTCACATCTGGCTGTGAGAATCAGCAAGGATTCCATAGGTCCCAGTGAGACGCAGGCAGCTGGAAACGCAGAAGTCCTCTTAAAGGACTAGTGTACAGACTCATCACTCACAGGCCCTCACTCTGTGTTCTGGTGGAGGAGTGAAAACTGAAGAGGCACCAGAGACATACAGGAAAGCACTGTGTTCTCTGGCTTCAGGGCAATTGCTAGAGGCACAGCCACCGTTGTCCCTGTGTGGAACTGGCCTTGAGTATACCCTACAGGTTTCCTGTGTGGAGTCCTCCCTCACATCGCCAAATCTAAGTCCCCAGTGGTCTGGCAAACCTTGCCCACCCTGCCCCAGTGACTGCCTAGAACCCTACCTATTCCAGCTTCTGCAGCAGCTCCTGAGTGGCCGGCCATGCCCCACATACTGCTGGAGGCTTGCGTAGCAGCAGGTGGCTGGAGGTGGCCTGGGAAGCTTTTGGTGGCAGGAGGTCAGTGCCAGCTTCCACTGCAGCCTCTCAGGGGTGGCTCTGGGGGTTCTGCAGGCACAAGGCAAACAACAGCCACAGTGCTCTCAGGGTGTTTTGTGGAGTGGCCACCAGCTCAGTAGTGGTGCATACCCTCTTCCATCACCCCCTCCCCCTTACCCTCTGCTAACCAGTAGCCTGTTGTCTTTGTTATGAGTTTTTGGTTTTTGTTTATCTTGTTTGTTTGTTGCTTTGTGATTTATAGCCCACATATGAGTAAATTCATACGGTTTTCAACTTTTTCTGGTTTATTTATTCATCTATCTATTTTAAGAGGAGACAGAGAGAGAGAGAAGTGGGAGGCAGAGCAGTCTCCACAGTTGTACATCATTAGTTGTCACGTGGTTTCATCCCACACAGGTGCATGTGGGGCTGCATGGGGCGGGAACTGAACTGGGACCTCCCCCATGGGAGGTGAGAGCCTTCGCTGCTGAGCCACCCCGGTGCTTACCAGTTGTGCTGCAGCTCAGCATATGGGGTTGCATGGGCCTGGGAATCAAACCTCCGGCCTCGCAGTTGTGAGGCACTGAGCTACCCTGACCTCCCCCGTCTGACTGTTTTTTCTTAGCATGTTAATCTCAGATCCATCCATATTGTTGCAAATGGCAGTGTTTCATATTTCCTATGGCTGAGTATAATAATACTTCACTGTGCATATATATCACATCTTCTTTATCTGAGCATCTACCGAAGGACACCTTGGTTGCTTCCATGTCTAGGTCACCATGAATAATGCTGCAATGAACATTGGGGTACATATGTCTTTATGGATAAATATTTTCATATTTTGGGGGTAGATACCCTGAGGAGAGAATGCTGGGTCATGGCAACTCAATTCTTAATTTTTAATTGTTTTTGACAGAGATAGAGAGAGACAGAGAGACAGAGAGAGATAGAGATAAGTGGGAGGGCCCAGAGCAGTCTCAATAGTTTTATGTCATCAGTTTTCAACATGGTTCCATTTGACACAGGTGGGTGGGGGCCGTGCAGGGCAGGAACTGGGCTGGGGGCCTCCCTGATGGGAAGCACACTCCAGTGCAGCGTATGGGTCCTCATACGCTGGGGCCAGGATTTGATCCTTGGTTCCCGGAGCTGCAAAGTGAGCGCTTAACCCACTGAGCCATCCTGGCTTCCCCTAATTCTTAATTTTTTGAGGAACCTTCATACTGCCTTCCACAGTGGTTGTATCAATTTACATTTCCACCAGCAGTGTATGAGGGTTCCTTTTTGTCCACAGCCTCTCCAGCACTTGTTGTTCCTTGTCCTGTTGATTATAGCCATTCTAACAGGTGTGAGGTAGTATCTCATTGTGGTTTCAATTTGTATTTCCCTAATTGCTAGTGAAGTTGAGCATTTTTTTGTGTATCTGTTGGCCATTTATATGTCTTCATGGGAGAAGTGTCTGTTGAGATCCTCTGCCCATTTTTCCAATTGGACTATTATTATTGTTGTTGCAAGTTGTATGAGTTCTTTCTATATTTTGGATATTAGCCTTTTATTGGAAGTGTTGTTTGTAAATATCTTCTTTCAGTCTCTTGGTTGCGTCTTTGCTTTGTTGACGGTTTCCTTTGCTGTGCAGAGCTTTTTAGTTTGATATAGTCCCATTCCTTTATTTTTGCTTTTACTTCCCTTACCTTTGAGCTCAAATTCATAAAATCCTCTCTAAAAGCAAGGCCCATCAGTTTACTGACTATGCTTTCTTTTATGCAATTTATTGTTTCAGGTCTTACATTTAGGTCTTTGAACCATTTTGAGTTAATTTTGGTGTTTGGTGACAGATAGAAATCTAGTTTTAATCTTCATAGGTAAGTATTTATTACTGCCATCTTATAAATTATTTCTGCCTGATTTTTAGTTCCTCTGCTTCTTTTTTCCCTCTTGCTATCTTCTTTTGTGAATTTATAATTTACTATTGTGCATGACTTGATTTCCTTCCCTCAATCTTGTGTGTATTTATTATGCTCTTGTTTTGTTGTTATCCTGCGAGTTCCTTGAAACCTCTTATAGCTATAACAGTCTATTTTTTTAAAGATTGATTTTATTGTTTTTGACAGAGACAGAGAGAGACAGAGAGAAGTGGGAGGAACCAGAGCAGTCTCCACAGTTGTATGTCAGCAGTTTTTGACATGGTTTCTTTCCACACAGGTGGGCGGGGGCTGTGCATGGCAGGAACTGGGCTGGGGGCCTCCCGCATGGGAGACATGCCCCCCCCCCCGAGACAAGGGCTGAACTGGGGGGTGAAAACTGAACTGGGGACCTCCCATATGGAACACACACACCAGTTCAGCATATGGGTGGCGCACTGGCTGGGGCCGGGATTCAATCCTCAGTCCCCAGGTTTACAAAGCAAGTACTTAACCCACTGAGTCATCCTGGCTACCCCATTAACAAGTTATTATAGCTATTGCTATTTTAAATATTTTTATTCTTTAGCCTTTATACTAGTGTTAAATGGTTAACACACCACCATGTTACATATTAGTATATTCTAAAATTGACTACTTACCTTCACCAGTGTGTTTTATATGTTCATGTGTTGTCATGTTACTAATATCCTTTCATTTTATAATAGCTTGAAGAAATGCTTTCAGAATTTTTTGATAGGCAGGTCTAGTGGTGATAAAATCCCTGAGTATTTTTTGAGGAGGGGGAAAGGAATTTCTAGCTTGCCTTTATTTCTGAAAGGCAACTTTGCCTTCTGAAATATTGTTTCTTTCTTTACTACGTTGAAAATATCATTCCGTTCTCTTCTGGTTTGTAAGGTTTCTGCAGAGAAATCTGCTTGATAACCTTATGGGGATTCTTGTGTGTAAGAAAATTTTTGTTCTGTTTTTGCTTTAAAATTCTCTTTGTCTCTGATTTTAAAAAGTTTTATTATAATGTGTCTTGTGAACATTGTTTTGGATTGAGATTTTGGCAATAGTATTAGCTTAAGGAACTTGGATATCTAAATCTCTCCCGGGGTTTGGAAAGTTTTTCCTTTTTTCCCCTGACTAAGCTTTCTGCTTCTTTCTGCATTTCTTCTCTTGGAACTCCAGCGATGAGTACAGTAGTCCCCTATTATCTGCACTTTGGCTTTCTGTGTCTTCAGTTACTTGTGGTTAACTGAGATCCAAAAACATGAAATGAAAAATTCCAGAAATAAACAATGCATAAGTGTTCAATTGCATACCATCCTCAGTAGTGTGATGAAATCTCACGCCATCCTGCTCTGTCCGCCTGGGACTTGAGTGACTCCTTTGTCCAGTGCATCCACGCTGTCTATTCTACCCTCTGTGAGCCTCTTAGCAGCCATCTCAGTTATCAGATGGATAGTTGTGATATCACTGCACTTGTGTTTAATTCATACTTTACTTAACGGAGGCCCCAAAGCCATTCACATAACTTTATTATAGTATAGTGTGATACTTTCTCCATTTTACTATTGTTGTTCATCTCTTAGTGTACCTAATTTATAAATTAAACTTTATCAAAAGCATGTGTGTATAGGATAAACACAGTATACAAGTATATAAGGTTCAGCACTGTCCACAGGTTCAGGCACCCACTGGGGTCTTGGAGCATCTCTCTTGCCCTAGTTGCTGTCTCTATATGTTTCAGCTTTGCCAGCTTCTGAATGGGGCGAAACCACAGTGTGTGCTTGGTGCCCGGCCCTGAAAGGCTGAGGGAGCTGGTCCTTCACCGCTCGGTTCCTTTCAGGGGAGCGCTGTCTAGCTGCAGTTTCCTCCAGGCCCTGAGCAAGGCTGGGGTGAGGGATGGGTGATGCAGCAGAAGTAAGCTGCTCCTCCTTCCTGATTCGCGCCATCCTTCTCAGCTTTCACCCCATTGTGCTGCTGAAGATCCTCAGCGGATTCGGGGGCTCCCCCAGGGCTGATGCGGTTTGGGGAAAGCTGTCTCATTGTTGATCTTTGTGGGGGGACAGAGCCTGAGTTCTCCTACAATGCCATTTAGGTGACATCGCCTCCTCACGACCACAAAATTAAGTTGAGCAGCGAATACTGTGCAGCCCTCGCGTGTATTTTCTTTGTCCACTCACTTGCCCACTCTCCAAGAGAATCAGTGCGGACCTCCTTGTCCCCTTCAATCCCCAGCACTCTCTTTGTCTCAGACAATATTCTCTCTCTCAGGTACTAATTTACTTCATATTTTATTGAAGAAATTTGATGAAACTTCCATAAGCTGTCGCCAACACATCTGTACTACTTCCATCTGTATTTATATACGCTACCTTTCTTCTGATATTACTAGGAATAAACTGTTTGTGATGCCGATCTACTTGTCTGCTAGGTTCAATCTCTTTCCACTAATCCAAAGAATTTTTACTCCAGTACTTTCTCCTCTCTCTGGTAGAATCATTTTGCTCTCTTGAGGATCATTCCAATTAACACATAGACAGGCTTTTATTTTTCTCAATGAAAAATAATCCTGTCTTGGGGAGGCCAGGATAGCTCAGTGGTTGAGTACTTGCCTTGCAACTTTGAGGCCCGGGTATTGAATCCAAGCACCGGCCTGTGCAAACACACATGTAGACCTGCAGCACAACAGGTAACCGCTGGAATGACTCAGCAGTGACGGTTCTCCCCTCCCATGCAGGAGGCCTGCAGTTTGGTGCCTGCCCTGCATGGCCCTACATCCACCTGTGTGGAATGAAACCATGTGACAACTAATGACGTAAAACTATGGAGGCTGCTCTGGGCCCTCCCCACTCCTCTCTCTGTCTCTCACACACTTCCTCTCAAACAATAAAATAAATATTTTAAAAAATTATGGAGGGAAAGCAGATTTTATGTTTTACTTAAATGATTTCCTGTGCTCTTTATTATCAGGTCTTTAATTGCATAAGTAAACCAAGCGTTTTTAAGGTTAAAAAAATTAAATATTTGCTTACAACTATATAACCTTATGTATTTCTCTTTAAAGTCTTTTGTTGTCACTTTGGTTAAATACATAATTAAGTATTTTTTTAAGGTATATTTTATTGTTTTTGAGAGAAGGTATATGTGAGAGAGAGAGAGAAAAGAAGAGAGAGAAAGCAAGTGAGCAAAGCAGGCAGGTCCAGAGCAGTCTCCATAGTTCTACATCATTAGTTGTGACGTGGTAAATTCCACACAAGTGGGTGTGGGGCTGCTCAGGTGGGAACTGAACTGGGGGCCTCCCACATGGGAGATGAGAACCTTCACCGCCATCCCAGCAGGGATGCACCAGGTGCACCGCAGTTCAGCATGTGGGTTTGCACGAGCCGGGGCTGGGGTTCAATCCCCGGACCTTGCAACCAAGGCAAATGCTCAACCTGTTGAGCTATCTCGGTATCCTCAGCCTTTTGAAAATATAGACTAGTGTTTAAATTCCCTTGCAGAAAATAATTTGTGAAAGAACTAGGTTTTTTTTTTACTAAAACTTAATGAGAATAAAACAAAATGACTATACATGAAAATAGGATGTATGTTTTCTGTAGAAGAAGGTATAAAGTACAAAGAAGCATTTTGTTGAAGGAAAAGAAAATAGTTGTATTTAGAATAAGGTAGAATATAAAGGATATGAGTTTGTTTTTTGTTTCTTGGTTTTGTTTGTTTGTTTTGGTAAATAAAGAAAAAAGAAAGTAATTTTGTCCTAAACTAGAATGACTGCTTCAAAGTATGAAATGAATAGATAAGACAAAAACTGAAAGGTGCATGCACTAGAAGGGACCCCCAAAATCCCAGAATATATTTATAAAAAAATTGATTATTTATTCTTAATGTTTAAAATTCAGTCACCTTCAAAGTACTCTCTACTTGATGCAATACACCTACCTATTGAGACGCGTTTTCCACGGTCAGAACAGGTTTTGAGGGGATGCCAGATGGCTCATCGAGTTGAGTGCTTGCCTTGCAGACACGGGGTACAAGGATCGAATCCTGGTCCTGCCCTGGTCCTTGTGGACCCATATGCTGCACGAGGGGGGGGGGTGTTTCTGATGTGGGAGGCCCCCAGTTCGGTTCCCACCAGGGCAAGCTTTCCATGTGGGAGACCCCCAGTTTGCACCTGGCTTACGGGGCACGCCTCCCATGCTGGAGACCACCAGCCTGGTTCCCGCCCTGCGCGGCCCCACACCCACCTGTGGAAGGAAGCCATGTGGAAAACGAATGATGTGCAAGTGGGGAGTGTGCTCTGATCCCTCCCCCTTCTGTCTATCTGTCTCTGTCAAAACAATAAAATAAATCTTTAAAAACAAAACAATGAAATAAATCTTAAAAAAAAAGCAAGTTACTGACCTTGATTTTGATGTTTTTTATTGCTTCTGCCATTTTTTTGTTTTGCCTCTTCCACATCTGGAAAACATTTCCCTTTGAGGACTTTGTTCATCCGGGAAAACCAAAAAGTCACTTGGGTGGGATGAGATCTGGTGAGTAGGGAGGATGCAGCATGGGGGTCATGCTGTTTGTGATCAATAACTGCTGAACACTCAGCACGCTGTGGGCAGGGGCACTGTCACGCCCCACGGTGTTCATGTAAATTACCCATCATGAAATGAGCAAACGTGTTCAACCTCAAAAAAAAAAAAAAAAAAAAAAATTCCACTGAAGCCTCTCACAGCCTCTCACAACTCTAGCTGGTACCGGGACGCAGGTGGGTTCCTAGAACACTCCCCCCTAGTGGGGGAAGCCTGTACTACAAGGGGCCTGCCCTCCAGAAGGTAATTCTGGGGTTTTCTGGGTCCCTGTTCCTACATTGCAGAAGGTTCATGGAGGAGGGATCTTGAGAAATTATTTTATTTATGGTCCAGCTCATGAAGCCTGGAACGGATACCTAAATCAATTACAGTATTTGTGTGTATATATATGTGTACAAAACCTCACCATATGTTTAACCATGGCCATTTCTAAGTCCTTTGTCATTTACAGACAATTTCTGACTGCTTTACTCTGAGGCTTTGGCAAAATATATTCCTACAAGTGTGTTTCATCTTCAAAGATTCATTAAAAAAACGCACAATTACTCTAAAGTACAGGTTTCTGACAACTTTAAGAACATAACACTGAACTGGGTAAAGATTTACAGAATTCTAAGGAAAAACTGGATTCATGAAACTACTAACAAGTTTAAGATCAATAAGAATTAATAACATGCGACTAAATGAACTAGTAAGGATGATTATGTTTATAACTTATGATAATAAAATATTGGATTTTAATCCCCGTTTTCCATATATAACAAAAAATTTTCCTAAGCTACATATGACCTACAGCAATTTCGTAAATTAAGCCTTTGCAGACAGAATTAAAACCTTTACCTTTTCCTTCCTACCTGATGCCTCCCTGTTTCAGGTTCTCTAACTAATCCACAAGTAACAAAACTTACAGGTGTTGACTCCTGGATTCATGGTTCCTAATTTAAGAAAGCTCTTGCTTCTAAATGAACTGCTCAACCCCTGAAACGTTTGAAATGGAAAGTTACAAGGAAATGACACAGATGACATCTGTTGTGAACAGCTCACCCAAGACTGGGGACCAGGCCTGTGTGATCTACTTCTTCCTTTTCTCCTGTTTTCCTTACTTGAATTCCTTCCTGTCACAAAATATGAGAGGCCAAGCACTCACTATAATAGCTGTTTGCTGCCCCCTCAGTTTCTCGCTGGGAAGATAACTCCACATTGGGCATAAGCTTCAAACCTGCTTCACGGGTCCCAGTGTGCACCTGATCACACACACAGTCACGGATGGTCAATGCCTGGTGACGTCAGCAACGGTGAAGGTGCCAGGTTTGTAAGAACAGGTTTTCCTCAGGCAGGTATTATAATAAAAATACACATGATTCTCAACATACCAAAAACCTTACTGGAAACTGCTGCAGCTACCACTAAAACAATAGCCAACCAGGAAAAATATTTAAATTCCCCATGTGAATTTTATTAGACAGTACAATTGCTCTTGACCATATCCAAGCTAAGCAAGGTGGGGTTTGCTCTCTGTTGTTAACACCTCCCATTGTATTTGAATATAACACTTCTGGTAAAATAGAGATGGAACTAAATATTGTAAAATCCAGGCACAAATCAAATGACTAAATATAGTGCCCATTGAGACCTCAAGGTTCAATACCTTCAACTAACTGCCCTCATGTGTTGCCTCCTGGTTCAAATCTGTTCCTCAAATTGAACTTAACAGTTTCTTATTTTATAATTGTTGCTATAATAAGACTGTTTTGCATGTACTCTGACAATAGTTGCTCAACGTTTTTGAGATGATCACTAGAGCCTGTGAGACTTCGTATAAGAAACTTCAGGAAACTACAGGTGTTTGCCCTTAAAGAGCATGCCAGTAAATCCTTCCTCTGTGCTAGAGCTGTTGTTGCCCAAATGTAGCCTAAGGTCCTAAGAAAGAAGAAAAGCACTTTCCCTCCCACATGGGACAGGACGGACCAGGAATGAGCTTTCCTGGAAATGAGTGACACCAACAGCGGCATGACACACAGCAGACGAGCCCTCCTCACCATGGAGGACTAGCCATGCTTTTAACACCTGACCTGCTGCTTCCCAGTGATTCGTCAGCAATGCTTTCAAGGAAAGGTATTGATCCAAAGGGGGGAAATGCCCAAAAATAATAAATGGAGCCACTTTAAAAGAGCCTGAGCCGCCATCCCTGAGGAACGTTTTGTGCCTCAAACCTCTGAAGTGTGAAAACAGAACAAAATAACCTTTGCACTGGGCCTAGTGCAACATTGTGTCGAAGAGAGCTGTTTGCAAAGGTAACAAGAAAGCAGTTATCATGACTGGACTGATATTTTCTTTTTAATTGTATAGTGATTGTATCACTATGTTACCTGCACCAATAAAAATGCCTTCCTTCTGTTGATGTAATTGCTCCCCTCCCCTTTCTCATAAATAGCCACTAACTTAAACACAATTTGGGCTTCTGCCTTAGTCAATGCCTTAATCAGTGCTTCCCAAATAACTGTCTTTTATTTAAATCTCAAATAAATGCCACTGCCTCCCACTTTGAAACTCTTATTTTTAGGTAAACACACTTACAGAAAGAGGTTAACAAATCGTAGGAGTGCGGTTGATTTTCACAAAGTGAACACAGGGATAAACAACACCCACATTGGGGAACAATATTTCTTCAACCCAGGAAACTATCTTGGTTCTTATTCAGCCACAAACCCACCTCTGCCCAAGGGACCATTACCTTGATTTTATCAGCACAGATGAGCTCTGGCAGGTTTTGGTAGCATGGAATGTTACAGGGGACACCCCTCTGTATCTGCCTCTCACTAAACATTGTCCCTACAGATGTGTCGTCACAGTGTGTTCACTCCAGCAGCTACACGGGGTTCCATTATGTGAACAGACCGCACTTCTGTTTTCCACTGATCATGGGCATTTGTGTTATGCCCACATTACAAATCATGTTGCTATGAATAATTTCTTCCTATATTTTGGCACACAGATGTGTGCACGTGTATTAGGTATGTAACTAGGGGTGAAATGCTGGGTCATAGGGTGAGTGAATGTTTGGCTTTAGAATCTGTCACCAAATAATTTTTCAAAGTATTTGAATCAATTTACTTTCCCACTAACAACACATGACAGATATAAATTCTTGCCAACTACTCTTTTTGTCTGACGTTTTCCTTTTAACCATTCTGAGAGGTATGTCTTGAGATCACATTTAGTAATCTGACTTATTTCCTTCACTAAGAATATTGAGCAATGTCATAAATTTAGTGGCCATGGGACCATCCTCAGTAGGACGATGGGCTGGGGTCTGCACGAGAGCTGAGGGCAGGAGGGCGGTGAGCAGAGAGAATTCCAACAGGAACTCACCTGAGACGGGACATTACAGGATCCTCCTCTCTGCTAATTCCAGAATCTGGCTCCTTTGAGAAGTTGGGAAAAGATGGAAAGAACAATTGAGCCCCAGAAGGAAGCAAGAGCTGGGTGAGTCTGAGAATTCATCTGTCACCACCACAGACTACTGATGCGTGGGGACCCCCTGGGCCTGGTGGGGACAATGACAGGCAAACCCCCTCCTGCTGCTGTCAGAGATGAGAGACACCCAGAGGTGAATGAGACCAGGACTCTTAACAAAGACAAAACCAGTCATATCCTCTCTACAGAGAAACACAAACACCCAGAAGACGGGGCCAAAGGGCCAGACCCAGGCTGGAGCCTTACTGATGTGGCCACATGAAGCCCTCACTGACGAGACAAGGCCTGGGTGACATTCAAGTCCCTGTGATCGCAGGTCCTAGGGGACAAGTGTCTACTGAGGAGACAAGGACAAAGGAGCAGAGAGGTGACCCAGGTGAGCGAGCACATCAAAGCCCAGGATGCACTGAGCACCGACTGGGCACAGGCCCCGACCACGCTCGGTCCTCACAGCCTCTCCTGTCCCACCTGCTAGACTCAGCACAGCAAACACAGATTCTGGAAGATTCTCAGTGCTTCCATTTATTTACTCTGTTAAACTTTAGGATCTTCTCCTTTAATTAACTCATCAGCCCTTTATGACAAGAACTGAGAAAACAAATTCATGTCCAGATTCTTATGTCCACAAGGCAGTAAGACGTTGCAGCTCAGTGCACACGACGTAAAGACAGGGATGGGGACAGCTGGGCCTCTGCTGGAGCTGGATGGTGGGTCAGGGAGGAGACACAGGGCAGTGCAGGGAGGGGGCGTGGGGGGCAGAGGCGGCCAGTCTCCACCCCCTCACATTATGCTGACAGGAATGCGGACACATTCAGATGCCCTTTGCAGAGGTCAGAGGTTCCTGAAGTCACAACGTGGGGCGTGAACAAATCCGTGTGAACAAATCCTGTATCACCCAGTCCCCCACCAGGCAGCTGTCTCACGCTGTAAAGAAAATAATCAGGAACAAATTCATGTCAGTCACTGAGTGGTGACATCTCAACAGTCCACCACATGCTCAAAATGTCCCCAAGAATCCCCATCACCCAGTCCTGTCCCCTCTGCCCCAACCCCTCCCCACTTCAGGCCCCCAGGGTCTCACCTGTAGAAGCCGTGAGAGACACATCAGAGCCCTGGGCACTGTCACCACCTGGGGTAGAACAACACAGGGTGTGGTCAGAGCCCACAGGAGAGGTGGCTGAAGCAGGAATTATGGGGGTGGTTGAGCTAACCCAGTGGGCTCCTGTCTACACTACCTAAGGGCCTCAGGGATCACCCCCACCCCCCCATACTCACATGCAGCCTGAGCGTAGCTCCCTCCTTTTCCACCTGTGGGAAGAAAACATCCTGTGAGAACCCAGGGAGGAGACAGGGCCATGAGATCCTGAAGGACCCCAAGTCCTGGACCCCAAAGAAGTTCCCAGAACTGTGACTGAAGACCCAGGGCAGGATCAGGAAACCTGAGGAAAGTACATGTGCAGGGACTGGACCAGCCCCGCTCCTGGAGCTCTGTCCTCAGCTGGGACCTTCCCCTCTGACCTGTCACTGCTGGGAGTCAGGTCCCGATCACTAGAATTGTGAACGTGATAAATGCATCCTCATTTACACAGGTGTTTTGCAAAAGAGTAAGTGTTAGCAACCAGCTCCAGGACTGGTAAGCACGTGTGTGTGGACGGCGTTTACCATTAATGAGCAGGACACACTTCCACCTGGGCTTAAAAACCTGAGAGAAGAAAATGCAGACCCCACCCCCTCCCTACCTGAGCGCTTCTTCCTCCACATCACAGCTGCAGCCACAGCTCCACTGACCACAAGGA
>PVKE010038956.1:0-15235 GCA_004027555.1 Craseonycteris thonglongyai
GGCGTAAGAAGATGGGAAACACCTCATGAAAGAGATGGAAGGAGACAGGGCAGGTAATGAGGTGAGATTTTGATAGCTGAACGACAGGAGCATTTATATACTTGTCAGAGTGGTCACGCTTTTAGATAAAGTGACTTTTGTGGTTCTAGAAATGATACAATGACTGCATAGATCTACCCTGAAATATGTAATCACCGGGTAAGCATCAAACAGAAACAGGATTTCAACAGCCCCTGCACACACAACATTCCACCTTGTTTAGGAACCGTGATGCAACTCAGTGAGGTTTTACAATCCCTCCAGGACCTGTGTAACATTATGAACACAAATATCAGGAGACCTGATACCTACTTTTGGGGTCTGCAATATATACTCTGGAGACATATAACAAATAAATAAATGTGTTGTCATCTGGCTTTGAAGGAGGTGATTCTAAAAGTTCTATTACCAATTCATTGTCCTCTGCATCCTTGAAAACGGGCATGTCAGAGGTTTCATAACTTTAATTGTAAGGTCAAGTGACAAAACTCTCAATGACTAACTTTAGTGATAGGAACAGAGGCAGGAGACTTCAGAATGCATTCCAGTTGGTCTGGAAAGATATAAATTTAATATGGATGAGGAGAGCTGAGGCTATCCTTCTGGTAGCTGATTAGGAATCCATTGCAACTGAACGGTTGAGTATTGTTGTTAACCTCTCCCAAGAACCTGCTTGAGGCTAGCACTCATTATTCAGCCAAATCACCTTCAGGAAGAAAATATATGCAGTGGTGAAAAGTCCCAACCTTACACTCAAGGGAAGTCAGTGTAGACCCATTACAACAATGAGAGTGCCTGGTACGTGTACTCACATCACAAATGGCTGATGCAGAGTAAAAGGAGGTCAGTCAGTGTTTACTGAGTAACTGCGTTTGAAAAACAACAACAACAGCAACCCACCATTGTTTTTGTCATTTGGAGAAAAGCTATATTTATAGTATTATGATCAAGAAGTTATCCCTGGAAATTTCTTGAACCTCTTCTTTCCCCAAAAGAAAACACACATATATATAGGCATGTATGTGTCTGCTCATGCGTATAGGTGTGTATGTGTGTGTTGTTTGCTGTTGCTTAGAATTCTTTTTTTTTTTTAAGGTATTGCCTCATGCACAGGAAAAAATTTTTCTTGTATATTGAACACTATGATGGTGGCACTAGATCTCCAATTAAATACTCCTTTAATGTCACATCAATATCTTGGGCTGACTCTCCTTTAACGTGTGAAACAAAACTCCAAGTACAGGGACAAAATGCTAAATGGATTTTTCTCTAAGCATGAAAAGAACACAAAATTATATTCTTTGGCCAGGAGACAGAACTTACAGTCATTCCCCGAGGTGCTGGAACAGAGAGCTGGATTCTGCTTTGTAAGGTGCTAGTACCTTTGGTATGAAGGACACTGACTCAGGAGGGCTGTCTGGAAAAAACCAGCCATTGTCAATATAACAATATAACAAGAATGGTTTCACGGCTGGATAATTTCTGGACAGCCCTCGTATCTTGAGACACATAAAGAAACCATTAACAGGCTCAGTGCCAAGCAGAGAAGGCAGAAGCCGTTCCAAAGGAAGGAGCATGAAGACAATGAAATACAAAGGTGCATACAGTAAACTACCAAAAATGAAGTAGTTCTGCTTTGGAAGGAAGAGAACCCAAAGTTCAAGCCGCTGTCATCCAACAGATCATCACGTAGAGCCAGACACTGCTCGCTTTGGTGCAGGGAGCTGTAAGAGCTTTGCTTAACCTCCGCCTGGCCAATAGCAGGTTGTCTTCTAAGAGTCCCTGGCACATTGGAAATTTTAGTAACTATTTTTTTTATTGTTCAATGTATTGGGATGGCATTTGTTGGTAAAAATTACACAGGTGCCAGGTGTACAATTCTACATGACATCACCTATGTGTTGCATTGTGTGCTCACCACCCAGAGTCAGTTCTCCTTCTATCACCACATATTTGGTGCCCACACCCTCCTCCCCCACCCCATTCTCCACTTACTCTCAGGTAACCACTACACTATTGACTGTGACCATGAGTTTATGTTGTTTCTCCGACCATTGCAATGCATTTAGGGAAGGCATTATAGATCAAGTTTGTGTTTTCAATTTTTACCCATGAGGTATTTCTGGAAAGCAGACAACGTGGTTTAGAATTAGTCAATCCTATTTGAACAAGCCTGATAGTATTATTTTTGAAGCCACTAAATAAGGTTTGGGTTATATGGACGATAATTACTACATATAAAATTTTAAGGGCATTTGTGTAAAAAATAGATGAAAGCCTAATTTACGAGAGCTAATTCAATATGATCAATCCTCCCACGAAACACCCTTAGCTCCTCCACTCCTGTAAAATCTGTGGGAAATACTAAATTGCCCAGTGGAAGACTGAGTAAAGTGTACACAAATATCCATAATACACCCATGAGAAAGACATATAAGCTGTAGCACAAATCTTAATCTTTTCTCTCCTGTTAACAACTCAGGTCTAGAAATGCAGTTAGCTAGCTGTACCCAGACTTGATCCTAATTTACTGCTGACATGGGCTACACATTAAACACTGCTGCTGTAGCTATTAACCTAAACTTGTTAATTAGGGAGAAAAGGTATGGAAGATTTTTCTGCTTAATTTACCAAGATCTTCTCAGTCAACACAGGTTAGCTATTTGATGAGGCTTCTCGGCTGTTAATAGGATACACAGAGCACAGATTTAAAAAAAAGGGAAAAAGTTAACTATTACTTCTACCTAAAAGATTCCAAAGTATATTCAAACACATGCTCTACAAGTTATGCTCCTAAAGTATAAACCTGTAGATGTCTTATTTGCATATACACATATTCTTTCTCACCAAGCCCAATGATATCAATTCACGAGGATAAAGTCTTTATCTACCTTCCACAAGGGCACAGTTTTGAGTACTGAATAGCTTCAGGAGACATGAGGATGACAATTACAGGTGCTGCAATGTCCTTATGAACTCTTAAGGTTTATGAGCTTTTAAAATTTGAGAAATATTTGGGAGTGCATCTAGAGCTTTGAAAAGACATCAAGAGGAGAGTTTTAAAAATAGACTTATTTAAGAGAAATGTGTAGCTATATCCTAGTTTATAATCCACATCTCTTGTCCTTTATCTATGAATTTAGAATGCATAAACATTAATACAAGAAAAGCAAACTGACAATTAAATATATAATCTTCTGAGTAAGAATGGAATTATAGTGAAACAAAATTATTTTATGAGAGGAGATATGACAAGAAGAAGGGAGGAAAGAAAGGACGGAAGAAAGAAAGGAAGGAAGGGAAGAAAGGAGGGAGGGAGGTAGGGAGGGAAGAAAAGGTCAATAACATACTGTATGTCCTGGCTTTGATTTCTAGTTGTCCAGATGAGAGAAGCACCAAAACAAACAAACACACAAACTTTTCTCAGGGATTCTCCTCCTTAGATGTTCATGACATGACCCTCTACTGGTTTGTAGCCTCTACCTACCTGTTCTCACAGGTACTTGTTTATTCTCCTTAAATATCTTCTTTTTTTTCATTATCCCACTTTTGACTTCTTTCTTGCTGCACTATCTTCCCAAATACCCTCATTCAACCCTCTGGTTTCAACACCTGAAGATTCAAACACTGCTATTTCTAGTTCTGATCTTTCTAATGAAATCCAAGCTTTTCCCTCCAAATGCTCACTCATCAATATCTAAGAGGGACTCCAACTAAAGTCAGTATGTCAAACCACAGAAATGTACCACACACATATTTATCACTTGATCCTTACAACAAACACTTTCTTCAAGGTATATACAATTATAAACTATAAAATAGGTTTTTGTAGAGGGCTTAAAGTATCTCACAATTATGTGAATATTAAGATACTAGTTATTCAGCATGGTTGGACTGACAACCCTAAATTTTAAAATCAGAAATTAGTTAAAAGAATTAATCACACCATCCAGCTCTAGAATAGTTCACAATTTTACACAGTGCAACAAGCCAATAAAGGTAGCAGGAAAAAAAGTCCTCGATTCGCTAGTGTAGCTCTTTTAGAGCCATAGAAACGAGCTTTGGGGAGAGTAGCACATTAGTGTGTGAGTGAAGCTCTTCATTAGGAATTGTGAGAAAACGAGGCATGAAAGGAAGATGGAAAAGCCCCTACGACAGTTCCTGTGCAGATAATGGAGGCGAACGACAATCAGTGGCCACGCCTCATTGACTTTATGTCCATCAACACTTAGAGGCAAAATGTTAGTATTTGCTCTCCTGTTGGCTTTCTTTGCTCTGCACCAGTAATGAAAAAATGGATTTGCATTTTTAGGTGTAATTTTTACAGATTCGACTCCAACACCAGGCTGTTATTCTCAACCAATATAGAAAGAAACACCTTCTGTATTACCTTGGCTCCATTAAAAATCAATTCTAAGCAGCTCTGAGGATAAATTCAGTAAGACTCCAAAATGAGGAAATCAAAACAAAAGTTCATAAGCACATTATAAATATACATTAAATGGGCACAAAAATTAAAAGTTCCATACAATGCCTAATATAAAAGATGTCACTGTAATTGATGAAGGCAACCTTAAAATCAACATATTTCAGAGACTATGCTTCTTACAAAGTCTATTTATGGTGTTTCCACCTAGCATCACCTCTGGGGTGATGGAATATTGGAATTCAATACATGCCTACTTAAAGCAAAAGTCTTCTTTCCCTATTACTCTCATATTTATAAAGCAACCTCCTGGGAGAAAATCTTGGTAAATAAATTCCTGATAAAAAACTCTGTTTTGCCATAAAGAGTGAAACATAAATGCCATACAAACATGGATTAGTATTTGCTTTTATATGAGATAACTGAATGTTAGACATCATGCCTTGAACTTAGTGATTATTTAGTATTTGTAAAGAATAGATTCAGTAGTGAAGTTTTTCTATAAGAAAGCTCCTATCTGGCACACTTTCCTTGGGGTCCTGCCAGAATAGAAATCAGAAGAAGGAGGAATTACTGGGAATACTCTGATAGCAGAAGGAGAGAGAGAGAAAAAAAAGAAAAAAAAAACAACCACACAAACAAAACAATAAAAATAAAAACCAGAAAGATTGACCAATAAATAAGATTGAAGGAAAGGCAGAACAAGAGAAGGTGGCATGGGTATGAAAATGACTTTGGGGATCCTCCTGAAATCTATTTGAAAATTCCCTCCACATCCCAAACTCCAGAAGTGAAGAACAGACACTCCATACAACAGAAACACTATCATCAAAGGCCAGATCAACAGTGTGCACAGTCTAATAATTTATGCTGATTTAAAAAATCGTACTTCAACACGTATTTTTGGGAAAAAACTTATTTTCTTAGACTCAGTTTAAAAGAGAGAGAAGAAAGTGTTCTAAATAGAATAGTGCAAGCAAAAATGTTTTTTTCCATCACTTATCTGTAGTTTCCCATAGACTTATATATTTAGTCTATACAGTATATTTTAGTGTTGAACACATAGTGTTGGATTTTTATTTAGCTTTCCCATTTCCACTAGAATTTTTAATGTAGATATACTTAAAATGCTGTGCCCCAAAATATAGTAATATAAGTAGAAATATGCAACTGGTCATGTTATAGGCGACAGAATGTGGTATAATGCTTCATGAGAAGTCAACTCCTATGTATATATAACCAGTGCACATAAGGCTTCTAATCTGGGAAGATAAAAAATAAGCCCTTACTCTGCCACTTTCATGTTGGCATAGCACTAATGTGGTGACTTGAAAACTGTTGTTTCATCGGTTTCTCGTCTCATTATTCTTTGGCTGCTAGATTCTTTCTCTACATTATCCCTAAAAAAATGCATTTAGCACCATCACACAAATTGAATTAAAATAAAAATAATTTTTCACACATTTACTATGTACCTAATATGTGTTAGAGACACTAAAAGAATTTACTGTAGGGAGAAAAAAGTTGTTGTCAGTACCTAATTCAGTTTATAACTTAGCTGGAAAAGAGATGGAGAAATGAGACACAAGAAAAAGGTAGGGTGTACCTGTTGGCAAATGGTGTGGTATGAGCTCATGTGGAATTAGAAAAGCAAGACAGGAACTATGGCTTGAGAGAGGACGTAGGGGACCATTATAGGTAGAGGAAACATCATGAGCATAAAATCACACCATGGAGACCAAAATGACTGGAGTGGAGGATACAAGTTATGGAAAGATAAGAAAATTATTACTTCTTAAAATGTTATTTTAAAGTATTAACTTTAGAATTGTTAACCATGGGTGAGCCAATTTAATAGGAAGTTAGAATACTATAGTGAAAACAACAACAACAACAACAGCCTACTGATTGAATAACCAAAAGGAAGTCATTGTATTGGTTAAAAAATTAAGTGGCTGTAACGATTTGGCAGTACACATTGAGCAGTCTATTGGATGATTATAAAAAGGATTACTAGGGGTTTTTATTTCTTTGTTACTTTCAGTTTTACAGTCCACCTCTAAGTGGGGTCATCTGTTTCTTGATTCTTTCAGTCTGACTTATTCCCCTTAATAAGATGTCTTCAAGTGGTTACCTGAGGGTAAAGGGGAAGGTGGGTGGGAGGAGGCAGAGTGGGGAGGAGGCATCAAATCTATGATGATGGAGAGAGAGCTGACTCTGGGTGATGAGCACATAATGCAATACATAGACAAGGTAATGTAGAATTGTACACCTGGAAACTATGTAATTGTTATCAACCAATGTTATCCCAATAAATTTAACAATTAAAAACAAAGAAACAGAAGAAAGATGACTAAGGTGGAAGGTAAAGAGTAAATAAAATCTGTCTCAGCAGCTATGGTTTCATCTTAATTGAGAACAGTTAAGTGTTAGACAAGCAGGAGTAAAGAAAGCCAGAGGCACATTTACTAGATATTGTGTGTAACATTAGAATATTTTTCTGGGTTTTGGTCAGACGAATGCTTAGTTAAGGTCTTACTGTATGACAAATGGCACATACAATTGGAAGGTCTTACACTTATTATAACCCAATTCATATATTTTGAAAGAAATAGGTAAGGTTATAATTGTAAGTTATAAATGAATATTCAGTAGAAATGAAAGGCTTTTTGTCCCTCGTGGGCATTTATATTTCCTTTTTAAATATATTTTTTTATTGTTTTTGACAGAGAGAGAGAGAGAGAGAGAGAGAGAGAGAGAGAGAGAGAGATACAGAGACAGAGAGAACTGAACTGGGGGAGCTCCCAGTTCAGCACATGGGTCCACAAGGGCCGGGGCCGGGATTCGATCCTCGGTCCCCAGTGCTGCAAAGTGAGCGCTTAACCCACCGAGCCATCTTGGCTTCCCCTATATTTCCTTTTTGATCTTAGGCTAACAATCACTGCATTTAGTACCAAATATTTAATCTGTATTAGTAAACCCCAGTTCTGAGCCTAACATTAGGAAAAATTGGCATAACAATTTTCAGATTCTTTATAGCTCAATCCATTGTGATTTCTGTTTAACTTACTCTTGCACTAGGTATCACATTTATTAATGATCTCTACATATTCTAATCTTTTTTCTTCAGAATAATAATAGGAAAGACAAATTTTCTAGAAGAAAAAGAACAGTCATCTTTCTCTTTAAGAATCAATCAATCAATCAATCAATCAATAAATAAGAATCATTGTACATGTGGAAGTATATATGTGGAAGTGTAATGACATTGCAGGTGTGAGTATGCCACAGAACCTCCAACATACCTAATAATTGCATACATTCATGAGCAGTGATCCAAGTGGACACTTTGGTTAACATGGCTCAAGCAGTAGTTTGCCACAATTAGAAGTGTCTGGACGCTGATGGTAACCACTTTGAGCACCTCTTGTAATTGCAGAAGTCAAACATGACTTGTATTCAACTTTTGTTTTCAGTATATATTATTACAATTCTAATACAGTTTTTTCTTTTCTTGAAATGTATATACATTTTTTTGGCCCTCTACTCAGATTCCACTTAAATGTTCAATAGATAGCTCAGATTCATACATAAAACTGAATTCCTGATGCACCCCCTACCCTAAAATAACAGAGTTTAACAATATGCATTGACAGCCAAAGATGCCCAAGACATCTCAGTAAAGAAAAACATCATGTTTCAGGACCACACAGAGGTTATGACTTAACTTTGTTAAAATAGTACATACATGTGCTTATTTATATACACCTATATATGCTGACAGTTGCTTGGAAAATATCTGAAAAAACAAACATGTTCAAATGATAACAGGGGTTACATCTAGAATGAGGGAATTCAAAAGCTTTCATGGCCTATAGAATATGAAACTAAATTTTTAAAACTGTTTATGATGAGCCTCTAATACTGTTATAATTAGGAAAAAAATTAACTGAAAAACTGTAGCACATGTAGGTTTTGATTTTATTCATGCATTTTATTTCATGACCTAGAGCCAAACAAAGATGATAGTGAAGAGTTCATTATAAAACCAACCTTTTAATAATGTGTTGTGTCATACTTGAAAAGAACAATATCAAGCATTCAAAATCAGTTTTCTTTTTTTTGTTTTGTTTGTTTTTCCTTAGTGGGCAGGTTAAGTGTACGTTGGGTATTCTGGTCTTATTCCAATGCTTGTGAATAATTTAGAATTTACTAAAGTGCACTTGGCTTTTGTAGAGATCTTGTTCATGAATCTAAATATTACTGACATGAAACTACCAATATACACATTTCCCCATGTGCTACTTTAGTCTCTTATTTGTCCATTTTTAAAACTCCCAGGAACTTTATTGCATCCATGTGTATGCCAGCAGATTACAACTTTAATGTATCATTATCCACATCAGACAAGAATATTTGTCTAGTGCTTATTTGCATGTGCTATTCTGTAGGGCTAAATAGTTGAGTGATCTTTTACTCAGATGACTTGTAGCAGCAAATTAAGATGTCACCTTCAGGCATGTGCTAAGTGCTACAAGAAACTGCAACACTGAAACTCTTCCTACCTTCCTATCTTCTTTATTTCATCCACCCTCCCTCTTCCTCTCTGTTTATACTCTTTTGTTATTGGATGTTTTTAAGTATAGCTCTTCTGTGGCTTGATTTTTCTGCCTTTTTACACATAATACCTAAGTAACTACTAGAGTTGGGCTTTTATTATTCTCTAAATTATGTTTTAGATTCCAGAATATATTTCCCTTCTTTATTTGACTAGGAAGCAGAAGGTTGGTTATCTGAGTACTTTTCTTGCTACGGGGGGAGGGGAAATATTCGTAAGACATTCTACACATTTATGCCAGTATTTAAAACAGAAACTCAATTTGTGGAGTAGAAAGATCATGAAACTTAGATAGAAAACAAGTTTGTTCCCTACATTTGCTGGCTTAATACACATATACCCTTTGGGTTAATTTCTTACTTTGAGCATGTCATCTTTTGTCACTTGTAAATGATATATGGAGTCATTGTGTGAATTATATGAAATAATATGCCAGGATTCTAGCAGAAAGCCTGTGAGATTGCGCTTGTACTTCCCCGAGAATTCACCTGCTCATGCCCTATTTTTATCTTGAGCTCTTGATAGCTGCTCTGAGTGACATTCCACTTTTCACACCAATCTAAAAAACTGATTCCAGCTTAATTTCGCTGGGTTGCATTTTCATTAGACTTGTGCCTCTGGAATTGAGGTTTTATTAATACATTTCCTCTCCTACACAAAGCATATTAGATAATGAAATGCAGCCTTTCTACTACGATATCTATGACTCAAAACTACTTCCTGCCACATCCTCTCCTATAGGCTTGCTGCTTTTTGATTGAAGATCTGACTATATTAAGAACCACTGTCTGAAATATTTTGCTTGCTGGACATTCGTCAAGTCAATGGTTTACAAGCAATGTCTCCATAGGAGATGTTTAAGAGGAAACATGGTGTCACATGTGTTTTTATGGACCGAATTGTGTTTTCTTCAAAATTTATACATTGAAAGCTTACCCCCCTACTGGGACTGTATTTGTAGACAGGCCATCTATGGAGGTAACAATGGTTAAATTAGGTCATAAGGGTGGGGCTTTTAAGACTGTTATCCTTATAGGTAGAAGAAGATACACGGAGAACTCCTGTCCTCATGAGCACAGTGAGAAGGTGGCCATATACCAGCCAGCAAGACAGGCTTCACCAGAAACCAACCCTGACATCACCTTTACCTTGGACTTCCAGCCTTCAGAACTGAAAAAATACAAATATCCATTTTTTTTAGCTACCCAATCTGTGATATTTTGTTGACAGCCCTAGCAGACTGATAACATGAATAGTTGAGATTTTGTTTACTACCATATTTCAACAAAAACCTACATATTTGTTTCATGTCTCCACATATTTGCAGAAACATGAAACAAATAGCATGACAGTCAGTTTCCAAGTTGCTGTGTTTCATAATTGTCACTGACAGTGATGGAGTGACATTTGCCCAGCCTGCACTGTGACTGGTGGAGAGGAGACTCTTGTCTTCAGGCAGTTTACAGCTCCATACTTGAAAGTGCTCAACTAGTTTTTATGACTTAGAAATGTGACACATTATATATATTTGTGGAAATTGAGATGTTATTGACAGAAGTAACTGAAATCACTCCCTAAACGTAGGAACTCTTGTGACATATTCTAGCTTTAATCCTCATATGCAAACTTCATTTGTTGCAATTGGGAAATAAAAGTGGGCATGTATTGTGGGTACGTATTCCTATCTCATCTGCCAATCAGTTGATGTATATTTATTCAATTACTACTATGGGTGAACTTCAGCTTAAATTGTTAGAATGTCTCAAAATAAATATTAAAAAATACACTTATTACGGTGCTTTAATTCCACAGTGTTTCTTGTAAGAAGGGCATAGCACACAATTCTTTAGGGTGCACAATATATTCTTTGTCTGTGGATATGTCTGTGATTTCAGTGCATACAAAGGACACAATTATAGAAAATGCATTTTCACTACAGACATTCTGTTTTTATTCAATATAAAGAAATATTGGAATAACTACTTCCATTTCTGTTTCATTGTCATGAGTTCTCCAGTGAGATATTTTGTGATTTTTTTTTCTTATAATATTTGGACACTATTAAAAAATGTTGGATGATATTACTTTTGCCAACATTGTTTTGTAAATAATTCAGATAATTTTCCTATAAAATTTACATGAAAATAGCCTATTTTTTTTCTGGATGTATATGTTCTTTATATATAACGGATATTTTTGGAAGATATCACTACCATATTTTCCAGTGTATAAGACGACTGGGCGTATAAGACGACCCCCTAATTTTACAGTTAAAACATAGGGTTAGGCCTATATTCGCTGTATAAGACTACCCCCCACTTCCGAGGCTGTAGTCCTATACAGTGAATATAGGCCTAAACCTATGTTTTAACTGTAAAATTAGGGGGTTGTCTTATATGCCGGAAAATACGGTAATAAAGTATTTTAGAGAAAAACTAGAGGTTGGCAAAATATGTGATCTTAATACAATTAAAGGGCATAACAACTTTGTAAATGTAGGTATACAAGAATTTTGTATGTTTATTTGTTCTCTTTTCTTTATAGGTAGAGTCATTTCACAATAATTTTAGGATAGTTTCCTGTTTCACAGAAAAGAGAATAGAAACCAAATTTAAGTTTCAACTGATTGTTCTAGGAAATAAGAGAAAGGGGTACCAGGTCCCTGCTGACTAAACCAGTCCTAGGTAGTGATGGAACCATATTTGGTTCTGAAGGCATGGGCCTGGGGTGTTTGGTCTTCATGGTGCCACTTCTTTGTAACTGGGCTTGCTGGGGGCGGGGCGGGGGGGGGGGGAGAGAAATCCCTGGGAAAGTTACTTAAAATCTGCAAGCTGCTTCTCAAGTCTATCTAGTATATATCTACCTCTTACAGATAAATGAAAATCAAAGGAAAAAGACATGTAGAAACTGGTGAGAGATATCTGACACTCATTAATAACTTGTCAATGACACTGTTGCTATAGTTGTTACTGTTGTTGTTTTTTTTAAAGCATTCTATCTCATGCTGTAAGATCTCAGGTATAAATGCCTCCTCTGAAGACACTTAAGGTCTGGACTCCAGAGCCTGGATCAGATACAGACATATCAGAATCCACTTTCTCTGTTATTATAGATTCCGGATTATATTTGGAAACAAAAGCAGAAGGTCATTTTTCTCTCCTTTCTCCAGTTTGAATAAGGATGCCAATTCAAAGTAGTTGCTAAGGAATGTGCGTATGTTAAGGGTATACTCTGTTAGCCTGAATCGATGACAATGTGTATAACTCTTGGTTGTCAAGATTTTGAAACAAACTATCACTGAGGCCCTTCATGCTTGGTAGGCAGAATAACAACCTCAATTTTTCAACGTGATTAAGCTGATTAAGTAAGGACACTGTGATTCTTCATTTACTCATCGTCACTTAATCATACAGAAAGGGCTGTTCTACAAAGAAAGCTAAGAGGTGTTACTTGATCCCTCAATTCTTTTTCCATCCGTCCACCCATGCCATATCCACCACCTCTTGTAAGAAAGCCAGATGTTTAATATTACACTAATGCAGAGACCCCTAGTTCAGAGTTGTGAGGTTCCTCTCCTTTCTTTTTGATTGAAAACATTTAACAGACTTTCTAGGAGATAAATGCTAGAGCACTAACCCCTGAATACCATTTAATCACTTCCTTCAATCAATTCACATGTTTATTTATGAGAATTGCTGTACCTGTTAAGTGTTGAATTAAAAGGATTGGAGGGGAGGAAGACACTATTAGGAAAAAACCCACAAAGCGGTGCTACCTGAAACATTTATGAACATCTATTGCAAACACTCTTAAAATCTGGTAAATTGCATTTTAATTATTTTGTAAATGTACTGAAATTAAAGAGCATTTGAAAAGCAGTCATCTGGAGTCGAGGAGGTATAAATTAATCACGTGGTTACACTGAATATTCAGAAATTCAGGGATCCTTAATTGAGCAATAATAATTTGCAAGCCACATTAGAACTTCCTGGCACATTCTCAGGGCTGTTCAGAGCGCATTTCCACACTGTGGAAATGTTTACTCTACCCAGCAGCCTACTTCCCCCCAATAGAAACACAACGAAAATTCAAACACAATAAATCATTCCCAAGGTAGAGAGATTCAAATGCCACAAGTGTTTTGATTCACTTTGCTTCGGGGATGAATTTATAAATGGAAGAACATTTAAATTCGTTAGAACACAGCACTCTGGAAATGAGAAAAGCAAAGCCAATTGGATTCTGGGATCTTATTTGTGTGTCACTTTGCATTACCCTCAGCAGAGAGTCACTAGAATAACCTATAGGTTCCTGGAGTGTGAAGCATGGGGCACAGTCACCCACCTCCTCAGCCAGCAGGAGGTACTCGGAGGGATTCAGACTCAGAAGGGATATCGGGCATGCCCCAGGATGGCCCCCCGATTCTAAACATGGGAAACTAATCTGACAGATGAAGTGAATTAGTTCTGGCTTTCCAACAGTTAAAAGGAACCAAAAAGAAGCTCCGTTTCTGGATTCCCACTCAGTGTCTGTTCCACTCTGCCCTTCGATAAAATGTATGAAGACCACATTGCATGTGCACAGTTATTTTTCACCTCTAAGGAATAATCACTCACATGCCTTTGCTTAATTAGTGTTGCAGAGATCCAAGATGGCGGCATGAGAGGAGAATCCTGATAACTGCCTGGGAAGGGCCTTGTGAACAGAGGGGAATCCACAGGGGAAACCCTGAGAAGAAACCTCAACTAAGAGAACCACACAACACGGAACAACACACAAAGGTTAGAGAAAAAAGGGGAGAGCGGGAAGGAAAAGAGAAGCTGCAGTTCAGGGACAGAGACTCGGAGCGCGGCCCGGGGCTGGCAAAAACAAAGGGGGATTGGGGGACTACGGTCAAAGTGGAGCTGGATCGAGGGCGGGCTGGAAGCCGAGACCTAGGGAGCGTGGAAGCCCCACAAGACTGTGGACAATTTAACATCCGAACTCAAAGGACAGCACGCAGTGCCCTAATCAGATCACAGAGCCTAAAGTGGAACAGGGACTGTGGAGCAGGGCGGCTGCACTTCCCGGCGGGCGGGGTGAGAGCAGGGCACCAGCCCGCAGCAGCTCAGCACCCCTGATTTACGGAGGAGACTGACTGTGAGGGAGCGCCTTCTGAGGGCAGGGCTCTTGGAGTGAGGGCTGGGGCTTGAGTGGGCACAGCTGCATTGGACGTGCTTGGAGTGAATCCGGCGGTCTCAACAGAGCCGGGAGCGGAGAGCGGCTGCCGCCCGAGCTACGGCCTGTGCGCACAGGGCTTTCGGTGCCACGCCCACCGGGCCGCCCCGCAGCACCGCTGCCTGCTCGCCGGTGCACTACAGGGCTTTTGGCACCCTGCTCGCCAGGCCACCACAGCACCGCTGCCTGTGCGCGGGACCGGCTTTCGGCGCCCTGCCCACCGGGCCGCGGCAGCGCTGCTGCCTGCTCGTGAGCGCGCAGCTGGGCTTTTGGCATCCTGCCCACCGGGCCTCTGGGGCGTGCCGGACCGCACCTGCAACTGGGCTGCCTGCAGGGTCTCTGCGGTGTCATTGCCTGTGCATGGGACTGCGCAGCCAACCAGGGCCTCTGCCAAGCCCAAGCCCATCCAAGTGCTGCACTGCAGGCGTGCCTTACAGATACAATTGAAGGAGGGGCAGCCAGGAGAAAGAAAGACCAGATCACCTGCGCCCCGCCCCCACTGAACCACCAGGCCCCTGCTGAAAGAGGAATCTGCTATTGTGTCTCAGGCCCGCCCTAGCTCCTACTCACATGCACCCACCCTGGGCCACACCTTTACTACCCTACTATCTAACAGCTAAGACAGCAACCTGAAGTGCCCCAAGACACAGAAGCTGTCTGCTTCCCCCAACCCTCTCCCAAAATCTCCTTCTCCCACAACTGAGTCCAAAAGAAAAAATTAAGAGGAGCCCATCTGATAGGCAAACCCCCAGAGGGAAAACAGACTCATGCGTAAAGCAAAAAGAACCACATCAAACACAATGCACACCTCAGAATCCAAAGCCCCTACAGAAGATCAGGGGCAGTCTTTAGTAAAGGACCTTGCACACTTGGAATCAAATCTAAGTGAAACAGAATTCAGGGCTGCATTAATCAAGACACTCAGAGAGCTCACT
>PVKE010038957.1:0-15224 GCA_004027555.1 Craseonycteris thonglongyai
ATCCTCGGTCCTCATGGCCTCAAAGCGAGCGCTCAACCCGCTGAGCCGTCCCGGCTTTCCCCCTCTGTTGTATATTTTATCAGGAGGGTTGGGAGTTCAAATTTGTTTTGCCACTGGCGTATTGTCCAAGCTAGAGAGATCTGTGAATAAGCTGGTTACTTTGTTCATCCTCAGGATCTTGCCCTTCATTTTTTAAACCCCCTGAGAACTTAAAATGAGTGAAACAACCCAGTTGCTCACTCTGATTTTCTGCCTGAAAGACAGAAAGTAGACATTTTTGCATTTCTCTTTAATAGAGAAAGGAAACCAATCATTTTCTCAGCACATAAAGGCTTATTACTTAAGGATATTGACAGTATGCTGCAACTTTATAGAAACTTTTAATGAATGAGAACCAGTTCTTCAGCCAGGACAGTATGGTTTCCAATTCACCTAGCCTGTGCACTAGGGACATTACTTTGATTTCTCTCATAGTGATAGAAAACATTTTCATTCCTTAACACACTGTTTGTTTAATCTATCCATATATCTCCATGGTTTTTCTTGTTTTATTTAGTGTGGCTTCATATATGCCATTTCTCCATGAAACAATTGATACATTCTGCATGCTGTTGTGAGTAGAAAAAACTCTTAGATTAATGGTCAATGTCTCACACACATACATTTGTGTTGTGATACTATGGAGGAGCTGCGAATTACTGACAAGATCTAGAATAATTCCTAATGCTGTCGGAGGCTTCATTTTCTTCTCGGCATGATGGATGAGGCATAAGAAGTGCTTTCTGAGATCATTATGTGCATCATTCTGTTAAGTGTTATTAAAGTCCGTCTGTCTTAGGCAGCAGAAACAATATCCTCACCTTTATTTTGCTTGTGTTTTTTAAAAACAGCAACTGCAGATCGCTTTCTTCCTAACATGAGTCTTTTTTTTGAGATCTTCTTACTGCTAATATGAGCCATAAAATTGTTAAGGGCTGTATTTTTCTTTGTACTTAAAATTTGATAATATTAATTTATAAATGAATTCTGTTTTATTTCTAAAACTTTACTCCACTATAAAAGCATTAGCAATGCATTTTATTAAAAAAAAAAAAAGATGTGCAAAGTACTAGAATTTGGGGTGTGTGTTTCAGCCTATAACTTCAAAGAGATTTCTCTCTTATTTTCTGGGCTCCAATTATTTTAAATATCATTGACTATTTGTTACCTTGAATTGACTTTGTAAGAAACAGGATGATTTTAATTTTGACAAATGTTTCATAGAATTCCTCCCCTATAGGCAGATATATTTAGAGCTGACAATGTAAAGACATGTAATAGGAACAAAACTTTTTTCTAAAACTTGGTCAGAGAAAGTTTGTTTTTATAAACTGCACATTTAGAGGGCAAACTTCCCTCAGTAAATATGGGGCACTTACTGTTTGTACGGGGGATGGGGAATTGGGTATCTTGAGGTAAAGGTAGCCTACCTTGTTTAATAGGGCAGTTCAGGTAAATTACAGATGGCTCAGATTATATCTCAAGTAATTTCACCCAAACAAAAGAATTTACTTTAAAGGTTTGTAAACTTCCTTTAAGTCGTAGGTTTTTCTGCGAAAATAAAATATAGTCTACTTTATATACCATTTCCATTATTACCCACTAGTCCTCCCCCATCACCTTTTGCTGTTGTTGCTGGTATTGTTCTTGAACAGTGTGGCAGAACATCTTTAGACCCCTGGCAGGTTTATCAAAAGAAAATGAAACAAAAATTAGAACATCACACTTTCTTTTAAAACACTACTTCCCCTTTTTAGAGGTTCAATGAGATTGAGAAAGGCTCACTTTTATAGTATTAATAGAATTATGTAAGTTTGATGCACAGCTGGGATAAGCTCAGCCATCCACAGTACAGTGAGTTTTTGAACATTTAATTTTATATTTGAATAATTCTCCAGATCAGGCTATAATCATGAATGTCATATAAAAAGAATTTTTTTTATAAATTACATTATTTCGCAGATGTGCAAATACTTCTGAGAAAAAAATTACATTGATCAGTTTTTAATACCCCCCTGTCTCACCCTTCAGTCAAAGGGAAAAATAGCTTTTTTCCCATCTTTGTCTTCAGAAAGGTGCTAGATTGTAAACATCTGAAGGAAATGAAAGGGGGTTGGCCAGTCCACCCCAAACTCTTTCCAGATTTTCAGTCCTTTCAGCAGCAGCCTTTAGTTTTCAGAAAAGAGGGAGGGTTTGGGGGGGGGGGGAGAAAGGAGATGGCTCTGTTTATTATTAAAATTTAAAGTGGAAAGCATTGCTATAACTGGCTAATTTTGAATCTACTAATTTAGAGGGCTTGAACAACAAGAAGCAAATTTAGAAAACGTGTGTACTGTGGTGATTGGGAAAAGATAAGTCTTTTGCAGATAATTAAGATCTAATTCTATGAAAAGGACAATAAGCAACAGATGGCTATTTTTCTTTTATAGTTTCTAAAACAATAGCATATGGAATTTAGTTCAAAAATCTATTTAGGCTAACACAATTATCTTAGGTAGAAGGATGATTATTATTTGTACAGGTTTCTGAATCATAGTCTGTTTACTCCTGTTTAAAGAAAGGTGTTTCAGAATTTCTGTGTTTTGCAAGTATTGGAATATTTTTGGAATATTTGGAAAGCAACAGTTTAAGTCAGGAATTGTGGTCATTTTAGAAACTGTCATCTGTGATTGGAAACAGTATTAATCGGGGCTGATTGAACAAGTGCTTTAGAATCTGAAACAAACAATTTAGAGTTTGGATTTTTGATTTTTCCATGTTTCTTTTGTTAACATCTCTGACCGAATAATATGGCATGGCCTCTGTACCCATATACTATTTGGATATTTGATATGTTGTCATAATGATATTCTGAAAGTGGAAAAAATTGCATTAGCATTTGGCCTATGGATAATGATTTGGTTAAGCTACATTTTTTCAGGACTTTTTCATTGACCTACTGTAAGTTTTTTTTTTAACCAAAACACTGAGGATAATATGTAAAAATAAAACAAGGTGTTGTATTCAGATCAGTAGGTATGAAATCACAATTGCTTCTTTGTCTTTCAGAAACCATACATGCCAGATGCTCTATGAGAAAAATAATCTAAAACGCTGGGTTTATTTTCAATATGCAAGTAGTATAAAAATATGCAAGCTCTGATCACAGTGTGCTGGAAACCACTCCACAAAAATGTGTAACGAAAGCTGTTACTATAAGTGTGGTTCATGTATTGGAACAGCTGTGACAGCCTGATACAGCTTAACACTTGTTCAATTATAAGAAAAAGAAATTCAGAAGGGAGCTTGATTTAGATAAGAATTTTAAATAATCTTTGAAATTTCCAAAGGAACTTCTTCTTCCCGTCAAAATCATAACTCTTCCTTAGTTTTTTCTCCTCTCTTTAACTGTATTTAGTATCTAAATACCTTATAGAGATCTTGGAAATAATACCTGCCCTTGACTTGACCATCTTCTTCTTCCAAAAGAGTTCATATCTTACGTGTTTTTTTTTAAATTGTTTTTTAGTGTCTGTGTTACAGTGATTTGCAAATTATTTCGGATGTCTGCTTTTTTATAGTATTTACTTTGGAAATTGCAAAGAAATCACCTAGTGATTTCTGACACATTTTTCATTATACTCATTCCTTTTTTCGTTTTCAAGTGATTTTACTATGCTTTTATGGTAGATGTATTTTAGTGCATATAAAAAAGGCTGACGCTGATATTGATACCAAACCTTTAGTTCTGGGAATTTGAACATGTCATTATTATTATTTTTTTGTTGTTTATTTTTGTTTAGCAAATGCTTGATTGATGTGGGTGCAATCTGTGATCATATGTATATATCATACATATGTTTTATATATGTATATATGTAATGTATACATACACACATGTACATATATATGAGGGCTGTCCAGAAAAAAATCCAGCCACAAATGCCTATATTTTTCATAGTACATGGCTGGATACTTTCTGGACAGCCCTTGTATGTTTAATGTGCTATAGTATTTGTGCTTCATCTAAACTCATTCCTGGAGTAACTGCATATATAAAGACCATATGTTTCCATGTGTAAAATTTCTTTTGTTTAGCTTAACTTTTTACTTTCTAAGCTGAGTTGTCTCTATGGTTTATGTGCATAAGGTTTAATCTTTTAACACTGCATATTTTGAGTGACATAGTAATAGTCTTTGCTTGATGTTCTCAAAAATCAGCATCTTAATACATTATTTTGAAATAACCATTCAAAAAGAAAAAAAAAAGCACAAAACAAAACCAGCCTTTAAGCTAACAGAAATTATTTAGTATTTTTAATCTGAAAGGCAGTTCTTATCCTGACTGCAAATAATAATCTCAAGCACTTTCAAAAAAATCCTCAAGTCCCCAGTGTTTATGTATGACCAAGGCCACTGATAGTCAAGAATGTGTTTGTATGAAAGGGACAAATGGCCCTCAAACCTCCATTTACAGAGATGCCTATTTCAGTTCCAGAATTTGCATTAAATTTACATTATTCAAGTCTTTGAAACTGAACAGGAGAAACAAAATACAGTCATACCTTGGTGCTCAACTCCTTTGAAACTCATCAAATTTGGTACTCGACACATTTTGACATGAAAATTTTGTCCCTAGTACTCATCGTTTGTTTGGTACTTATCATTTGTTTGGTACTTGATGCACAAGCTAGAACTTTTCAGTGTTGATTGCCTGGTGACTCGTTGCCCTTTCCAGCTGAAACAAGGGGTCAAGCTTTGGTCACATGGTAGCTCTTGCCCTGTGCACATCCTTTTATGGTTTTATCTTAGCCTCTGTGGTCATTTGTGTATTTTTTGATTGGGAATGCATTAAATTTATCTACATTATTCCTTATGGAAAAAATTTGTTTTGTATTTGTCATCTTTGGTACTCATTGTACCTCCCAGAAATAAATAATGATGAGTAACGAGGTACCACAGTACTAAACTTTTTCAAATTGTTTTTTGGATACTTAGCATCCAAAAAATGTACAAAAGGGTCCATGCATTTAATAGTTGTCCTGGAAAGTAGAAACATGGTGAAAGATACCTTTTTTTTTTCATTCTGTAGTAGTTGGTATAGGCAATTTAAAGTAGGATCCTGAAATTTCCAGACCCTGACTCTTATCTTCTAAGTCATTTCTGTACCTGGAATAAAATGTTGCTGTAGAAATTATTGACATAATAGTCCCCAGGAGGACTCATAGCCATCATAATGAAATCTCACAATAAATTCAGAGGCCACCTGTAGAACTACCATTAAAGAGCTTTTTAGAGGAGAAAAAAACTTTAAAGCTTAATTCTTCTTAAGTATAAGTTCACTGATCATGTTTCTATACCACTTTACTAGAGTTTAGTTCTTTACTTTTAGCATTGTTAAATAATTCTTTCAAGCTTTTTTTTGACAGCAAAGATGCTGTGTTTTCGATAGGTGATATCACTAGCCCTACTCTAGCCATGTTGAAAGCCAAGGGGTTACTAAGCAATAAACCTTGGTTGGGATTTCTGCATGTCTTGGGCATAAAAGCCTTAAAACAGGAGGTGGGTCTTAGTGATCTGTGGGACAAACATTCCTACTATAATACCAGAAGCATTATTGATCAGTTTGAGGGGAACATTTTTTTAAAAGCTAATTAGTCTTTGCAGAGTCGAATAACTAATGCTGTTTTACACTTAGCACTTAGGCAGTGCTTTTCATCTTCAAAGTGCTTTGAAAACATTAACTAATTAATCATTAGCTAATTTAGCAACTGACGATAAAAGTTAAGAGACTAAAAGAGGCCTATTCTACAAGCGTTTTCTGCACAGTAACCCATCTAGAGTCAAAGGAGGGTCTTTGTCTGGAGGGGAACCTTGGGCAGGCTGCTGGGTATGGGTGACTTTAGGGCACACTGCTCAGGTAATATCTAGAGAACTGAAAAAAAAAAATCTTGTTGACACACAGTCCTGGGCAATCTTAACAGGTAATGATCAGCATCTTTTTTAACCAATTAAAAAATGCCACCTTGGGGAAGCCGGGATGGCTCAGTGGGTGAGCGCTCACTTTGCAGCGCCGGACACCGGGGGTCGAGTCCCGGCCCCGGCCCGTGTGGAACCATGTGCTGAACTGGGAGCTCCCCCAGTTCGGTTCTCTCTCTGTCTCTGTCTCTGTATCTCTCTCTCTGTCAAAAATAAAAATAAATAAATAAATAAAAATTAAAAAAAAAAAGCCACCTTAGTAGCAGGAGCTTTAGCAAATATCCAGACTGTATAGGGATGCTGAAATTTACAAGTGTGGTCATCATTGGCACAGTGGTAAGTGTGCACATGAATGACCTTTACCAGTAAACCTTACTGGGTCCAGTGCAATGTAATTCACGAACACTGTTCTGGGAATCTAGCTTAGTTTAGGAAATTCAACACAGAAACACAAGAGAATTTTCTTGCATGTCGTAACAAACGGAATGCCTGTCTGCTCTGCACTGTAGCTCCATCCATTATGTGAATGAGATGTGAAAGTCGTTCCTTGTTTCTCAGAGATATCAGCAGACCGCACAAGCTGAGTTTCTTTAAAAACACAGAGACAGTTCATCTATAGACTTATTCTGAATGAGTGAGTATGTGTGGTCCAGCCCATTTATAGAAAGAAGCACTCACAAAAGCCACTGGTATTATAGAACCTGGTACGAGTGACTACAGTTTTGAAGAGTGAATATACTTTGCTTTGCTTTCAATTCCTTCTCAATCCCATGTACCCTTTTCCTGCAACCAGGAAAAGCAAGATTTCAGAGTATTAAGAAACGTCAGCTGTTAAAAATGTGTTCTCTTTGGTTTTGCCTGTTATCACCAAAGAGTTGGTAAACAGCAGAGCAGAGACAGGTGTTGTTTAGAACTACAGAAAAGTTACTATGTGATTGAAAATTTCCCACCAACCAAATTTTGATATCCCTGTAGAATAGATGGTAAAAAGGCAACAGAAATACAGTGTACATCTAATACAGTCATTAGTTACTGTATAATTATTCAGTGTTCTGTTGGAGAAATTTAAATGGAGACTTTTTAGACATGTCCTTGAATAGTACTTAAAAGACTTTATTCCTAATTATTAGCATTTTAGGTTAATACATTTCTACACTGTCCTAAGCCTAAACTTGGCTACAGTTTTAACTTTGTTAGCTCTCTTGAATGTAGATATGTGTCTCCTCTTCTCCACTTTCTTCTCTTACCATTATTTCAAGTTTGTATTTTCTTACAGAGGGATCAGCTTTAAAACTTCACAATGAAGTTTTTAAAATACGTTTCTAATTTGGAAATTAAAGTTTTATGCTTCCCTGTTAAAGTCGTCTATTTTTATTGTGGAAAGAAGGAAAGATCTTGTATTTAAAGATTTTTAATTTTTTTAGTTTAATTTTGTTCTTTGGATGATAAAGCCCTTAATGAAACAATTTGAATAAAACAGCTCCCCATTTCTCTCCTCATCTTCCATTTAATGCTCTCTGCTTGCCCAAAGATCTTATCATAATGGAAAAATTTTTTCCCTTGCTTTTAGGGCATATCCTTTTGATAGCTACCATTGATAAGCTAACTCTCCTTTTTAGCTCCTTCCCTAGAATTTTCTAGAGAGCATCTTGAAAAGGTCAGGAGCCCTGATTAGCTTTGAGGTTAAAGAAATCATTGAATGGAGATTACTCCTCTCCCACTCACACCTATTTCACCATATTCTTATATCTTTTAAAAATAGTATTTCATGCATCAACATGAATCAGCCGGATTAAAGAATCATATGAGAACTAATTTATATAAAATTAAAACTAGTATCCTACAACAGTTGTTATCAATGGGGGGGTGGGGGGCAGGGGGTAGAAGGGAGTGATTTTGTTCCTAAGGCGACATCTGGCAATGTCTGGAAGACCTTGTTGATTGTTACAGCTGTGTATAGAGGTGCTAGTGACATCTATTGAGTAGAGCCTGGGGATGCTGTTCAGTGCCCAGCAGTGCACAGGACAGCCCCATATAACAAAGAATTATCTCCCCCTCAAAGTGTGAGCAGAGTGGAGGCTAAGAGCCTCTGCTATTTACTTAAGTGTATACCTACCCTTGGACTATATGGGCAGCAGCTTTTAAGAACTTAAGTAGGAACTTATTTTCTTTTTGATAGTGCTTATAAAATAAATTTTTATTTAATTGAGGTGCGAGTCTCTTCTTCTAAATATTGCTTTCGTTAACTCGAATAGTTTCATATAGAGCGTGGGAAATGGTGGCCCTGCATCCTCTCCATGTCTCACTTAAAAAAATCAAACAACAAGCCAGCAGGATGGAGAAAATAAAGCATATAAATGAGCAAAGGATACATTGATAGAACTGTAAGACCGGCTTGTGAAAACTTGACAGATTTTTATATTTTAAAAGGATGCCTTAGCTTCTGCATCTCATATAACACAAGATAGAAGAAGAGACTATATTTATGATGCCAGGGGCTTTCTCTGTGTCTTCACTATTCTTCATCCTCTCCTGACCAGGACCCTTGCCTTTTCCATTGTGATTTTAGGGATTAAAAAAATATCTTTTGGCAGAGGAGATTCTAACACAAACTGTCTGTAAAAATCACAAGCTAGAGATTGTAGGAAAGGACCCCAAGGTCGCTCACTGCTGGTGATTATTTTTCTGGGTGTTGTTAACTTATTACTCAAGAGTAGTTGGAAGAAGCTGAAAAAGAGAGGCTTTAGCTGGAAATTAAGAAGCAAAATGCTGGGAGGAGATCTCAGAGGAAGAACATAATGATCTATAATAACTGATGTTTCAACCACAATATATATATTTTTCTTTTCTTTTCTTTTTTGAACAGCGAAGGGTATAGGGCTGTATGTCTCTCCAGTTACATCTATCTGCCTTTTAAACTAGCCTTACTGTTTAAAGTGCAGTGGAGCTTCACTTTCCCAGTAGATGGCATTGTAGTCTGTTCAGTAGAAAAGAGCTTTCCCTAACCAATAGGACTTTAATTTTTTTTTTTAATCCTGAGCTTCTTCCTTGATAACATGCCCTCCCTGCATTAAATACTAGCTTGAGGTTATAAATAAGAATCTTGTTTTCACTAGTTACCAGTAACTCTCAAAAGATTTGATTAAAAAAAAAAGATATGGTAGATAACTTAATATCCATATAGCAAATGAAAAAAAAATATAGGCTAGATCTGGGAGTGTAGCATATGGAAAAAATATTCAAGCAAGGAATATTTTCAGACTACACTGTTTCTAAATGAGAGCTGCTTCTGGTCTTCGCAAGTACTTTCTTTGTTATCAGTTCCTTATACTTACAGTATTTAAGTGTCAAGAAGCATTGAAAAAGTTATTTCATGTCAAAGATTTTCAGACACAATGTATCTGAACCCATAACTTGATTCCTCTTTATTAACTAATTATTTTAAAACCTAAAAAAAAAATTGTCTCTGGGTTTCATGCATATTACTGTGGGACAAGCAATTGCATATTTTTGGGTTAAGTATAAATATTGTTTTTATGATATTGTTTCTTTCTTTTAAATCATTAGACCTGCAAATAACAGAGCTAGGGAAAGTTGTCATTGCTTGGTGTTAGAAAAAGGTGCCTATACGTTTAATATTATTTTGCTTATTATGAAGTTCCCTAGAGAATAGTCAGAACATTAAACTGAATTTCAACCAAAGAGAGAAATGATGATAGGAAGAATAGCATCATTATTTTTTTTAACGGTTCATAATGAGGATTTACTTATGTAAATACTTTATAGAATAGGGATTTAATTTATTGACAACTACAGTTAAAGTAGATTTTCTCTCTTCGTTCTTTCTTTCTTTCTTTCTTTCTTTTTTTTCTTGATGAACTTTGAAGAAGAAAATACCATGTTTGTGTCTCTCTATGTTTGAACAGAATCTGGGTTGTTCCTTAAGCATCCTTTTTTTTTTTTTTTCTGTGAGGCTACTATGTTCTCTTTTTAAAAATGATTTGCTAAAACTTTAAATTTCCCTCCAACCAAAATCTTCTTTCCACTAAATATAATCTATATTTCTCTGATAGTCATTTGGTAATATTTCACTTCCATTTATCAATATCATTTCTTTCTATTATTTTTAATCACAAGATTATGAGCTGTGTATTTAGTTATTATTTAAGCTAAATGGTGTCTTTGACTGTTAGCTTGAAAAGATAATGTCCCAATATCAGGATTAAGTTTTCGTCTGTATCAACTGGCTTAAAAATACCCAACTTGATTCCTTTTGAATTAACTGAGTCTTATTTTATTTTTTTTTTCAATATCACCTATCACCATAGTAACCACTAGCTGTCAGTTCAGCTTCTGACATTTTTCTCATTTGGTAAGATTTCAGAATTGCCATCCTCCCTGCCAACATGTCATGAACAAGAAAAAAAAATTGCATGAAAAATCTAATGGGTGTCTGGTCTGATTGTCCTCATTCGTGGCAGGAAAGACAAAAACTGATGAATTGTGAAATGTATTCAGAGGGATTCAAGGAAGCAAGTGCCTGGGACCCCCCTTCCCCCTAACCTCGTTTTCATTTTGTTATGCTTGATGCACCATACATGCTTACTCTGACACTATGGTTTGTAGAAGTTTAAGATGACAATTTTTACATTCACCCCGCTGATCTCTCTTCCCTACCTTGTTTGTTTGTTTTTTAAATTTTTTATAAAAAATAATCATTAAAAATAAAGTTACCAGGGTGCATATTTAGCATGATTTCTCACTTCAAGCATGGATTTTTAGTAAGTCCAAATTAGCTCCCAGTGTTTAAGATGTTATGCTTGCAAATGTATAGCTCTGGTTTGGAGCCACACATGGACCATAGGTGCACACAGTGGGTTTTGCGTGTGTGTGTGTGCGTGGTTGAGAAATTATATTAGACCCATTTGAAAAAAGAAACTAAGCTGATTCTGGACCTTTTCTACAGGTTTGTTTTCCATGGCAAAGAAAAGTAGGAGAAATGCTGTATTTTTGAATTCTTTCCAGCTTACTGGTTTAACAAATGAATGGGGGAAAAACATGCTAATGAATTTCTATCTCAAATACCAGGCTGGGTAGTTGATGAAAGGAACTATTTCTATACTTACTTCCTTTCTTTTGATTGCCAGACTTGTTATAGCAAAAAGCAAAAAAGGAGAGGAAATGATAATGTACTTTAGCTGATGTAAGCATGCAAATTAAAGAATAAATGTTACTAATATGATACAAACATATACCCTGTATATGGATCTTATCACTGACACCTAGACAAGACATGTAATGTATATGTGGTCTGAATATACATAAACATATTAAGTACTTTGGCATGTGTTTTTATACAGATGTTTGTGCCGTTAATGTCTTTAGGCTATCTAGATGTAAATGGGTCTGATAAAACTTATGTGTCTCTTCCAGAGGTTTTTGTTTTGAGCTAGATCAGTCTTATAGGATATTTTTTTCATGACTGTCTACAAATTCAGACTCAGCAGTAAGAACTCATTCCAGAAACATGAAGCTGATTTGATAAGCAGCTGCAGAATCCAGTGCCTTTTTACTAACGGGTGGACAACCCCTGGATCATGCATGTAGACTTTCCATTTCACATTTCATATGCTGTGGCTTTAGCTCCTTAAAAAAAAAATTCACACAACACTGGATAGTTTGGGGGCGTGTTGTAGAATTTATTGGGAATTTTTATTCACAGGTATGTTTAAATATTACCTATAGCTAAGAAAGAATGGAAAGGCCCAGTGAAGAATATCTCCATTAAGGGCCAAAATCTTTAATTTGAAAAGCAAAACCATGTGTGTATTTTTGATGCAATTTGTATGAATATTAAAACATTTAATGTTAAGTGTAGGTGGATTGATAACATGATTTTGGCATTGATGATTAATGGTATGCTGGAAATATACATGCATAAGTGCATACATATGTATATGGCTATAATGTGTGTGTAAAATAAGCAATTTGGTTCGTCATGCTTTTGTTATTTGATTCTTTTTAAATTTAACACTTTGGAGAAACCAAACCAATAATGTCTCAACGTTTGCTGCTATTATTATGAACAAATATAACCCTTGAGAAATAACTAGAAAATTGATATTGAATCTCAGGGTATATTTCAAACACATATTTGGAAGTAGAAAAATAGAAAGTATTTTTTTGAATATTGGCAAATAAATTTACCTCATAAAAGAAAAAAATCCAGAAAAATATAAATCTTTTAATAAGAAATAATATTTTTATAAGCTGTATTTTAAAATGAATGGTGTAAACAGAATATACTTTAATGCATCTGTGCTTTATACGATTTATAACAATAATCAGCAAAAACTTGTAACTGTGTTTGCACCTATGTGCCTTCAAGCCATTGGACCTTGCAGTTAATTGTATAAATTCCATACTCTATGGGAAATCACAATGTATCATTTATATTCAGCATGTGTCATGTGTATAAATATTAAAATATATTAGACCAAAATGGCTGATTATTCGGAGACTTAACTCACTGCACAATCATATACTCCGGTCAAGTTATTTTTGCATGCAGCATATATATGTGGTTTAGACTTCACTGTTCTCCTGTGTGGTGCTTGTATAACTGTCTAATGGTGCCACACTTATGTATATAAAACACTCATTTGTGGATATGTTCAGAGTTACATGTGCTCACTTATAGATCCAGATAGGAACAGCATACTATCTGTGTAGGGATTTTTTGAAACCTATATAATTATAATTCTCATCTTTGAAAAATTCTTCTAATCTGTCCTAGACAGTAAGGCAGCATATAGGTGAATTTTTGTGTGCAAACACTCTATTTTATTTTCAGTGTACATTTGAGGAGATTTTTAAAAATATGGGTTAAATATATTCAAATATAAACACATAAATCAAATATATGAAGATCTGATGTAATAGCAAATGTAGAAAATTAGAATGATACATATTTATTGAGACTGATAGAGATGTCTAATGAATAAACAAACACGGGGTTGAACTGCTTTACAAATGTATTTGGCAACTGCCCGTAGCAGTGAGTGTGTACATTTTGAGGGGAGGAAATGTCAGAACAGAGTCTTGTAAATACATGCAGCTGGAAAGAATAAAATAAAAAATGATGACTAGCGCTGACAGGCAGACTTGGGGTATATGATATACTTTGTTCATTTGATTCTTAGAACTCAGTCGGGGGTTAAATTGGAATCCAGACATCAAAGAATTCTTCCACCAGACCCAAATTTTGCCCATATAATTTTTTTCTTACAGTTGTCATAATTTTAGCTAATTTCACAGTGCAATAAATTTCTACCGTTTGAAGTCTTTTTTTTTTCTTCTTAAATATGCACACAGTATGTATGTAATATATCTCATGTGAACTACCCACACATTGATATTGGGTATATATACACATAAAAATGATAGACATACACATGTACATCACACACGTGCCTGTATACACACATTCACAGATGGAGAAAGAAATGGTGTAGGCAGCCACTGCATTTATCTGATCCTAATCTTGAAATATTAAAGAGAAAAGGCTAACTGTTTTCAGTAGCGATACATTTATTTCTTTTTTCTTTATTTTCTACCTTTTCTCCTCTCCTGACTGTTGTGTTTGAAAATCTTGGAAGCATATGGTGCTTCATATTTGGAGGTTGTACAGATTTCTGTACCATTTTTATCTGAAGGTCAGGACTGCAGAAATACATCAGGTTAGGATGTTTGCTGTTTGCCATTTAGCCTTGCTCTTCTTATGAGATAATTTTGTCATGTAGGCCACAAACAGGAAACTCCTCTAAAGAGAGAATAAAAATAAACATTATTTTATTCATATGCAGGTTTTTTTCTTTTTAAAGGGTTTGAACACCATTTCTATCTATATTTCACTTTCAGCATTCCTTAGGTTCATTGGCTGATGATTAACATTTCATTTACCACTTGTATTTCTCAAATAAAAAATGTTAAAGGTAAATGTGTTTTTTCTTTGTAAAAGGTAAAACAATGATAAATCACATCCATAAGATAATGTGTCATTTCTGAGCCATTGATGTGAGTTCACTATACTTGATTTTGCCTGAATATGCCATTTATGATAAAGAAACACACATAAATTGAGTAAGAGGATTTTCCTTACTTGTGTATTACATGGATCTAAGAATTTTGTTTTGTAGTTGATGAATATGTCTGTTTTCAAATCATGTACACTGATGTAGGCCTGCATAATTTGGTCACCACCATCACCACTAGAGTACGTAAGCAAGCTGTGGCTCCTATTCCATGAAATTAGCATTGTTTATGGAAACCCCAGATGGAGAGAGAATTTTTATACCATGAATGCTGTGAATTAAATTTATTCAATGTAATTGTCCAGTATCCATCACTTCATGCTCTATTCAAAGGGCATGCAGAGCCAAAGAAAATGTACTTCTGGTCTCCTGCTATTAAGAAAGGATCTCCTCCCATTGACATAGAGAATGATTAGACAGGAGGCATATTGGAGAATGAAAGCCATTTGAATAAGTATTGGTCATGGGTTTTGGGAACCAGGTGAGGGATGCTTATTGGCTTTTTAGGATTAGTGGAAAACTAATTATGGTTCTAATTTCAGTCATCATTCATCCAAAATTACAAATGAGAAGATGACTTTCAGAGTTGGCTGTGAACTCTTGCAGTTGGACCTATGGAAAGTCCTAGGTGGCCATTAGAATGGTGGACCTGCAATTTTTCTTCGGTATAATGACTCTTTGAAATAATTCCAGGGGAGTTGATCACATTGGGAATTCTTAGAGGAGACCAAGTTTCATTTCCCTAAGCATCTATATAGCTCAGGGTGGCTCTGAAGCTGCTTGCTGCTTTGCAAAGTGAGTATTTATTTTGTTATCCAGCCTAGCTATGGTCTTAGTATTAAATTGCTATGATCAGAGGTATCCAATAAGGACTTGATTTTTTTTTTTTTTTTTAAAGAGAGACTGGTGAGGGATTACCACATGCTTTGTTATGCTATCCTTTGTAAAAGGTAAACATTTGCTTTCCATCTTGGTGTTATCTTTTCAGGTTATTGTTTAGTCACTAATTTATCTCACCATTAGCGAATTATGGTAGATTATTGCTTGGATGCATTAAAAGCACCAAGGAGCTGTGGTCCTGTGGCTATTCTGGACAAACTCATAAGCACACTCTTTTTTTTTTTTTTTTTTTTT
>PVKE010038958.1:0-15220 GCA_004027555.1 Craseonycteris thonglongyai
CCCCACCCCTCTCTCTCTCTCTCTCACCTTCTCTCAAAAACAATAAAATAAATCTTTTAAAAAACAAATGATAGGGAAACTGGGATGGCTCAGTGGGTTAAGCGCTCCCTTTGAAGCCCCGGGGACCGAGGATCAAATCCTGGTCCTGGCCCATGTGGACCCACATGCTGAACTGGGGTGTGCCCCCAGCTCAGTTCTTGCTGGGGCCTATGTGGGAGGCTTCCGGCCCAGTTCCTGCCCTGTGCCCACCTGTGGAGTGAAACTATATGGAAAACTAATGCTGTCAACTATGGAGACTGCTCTGGGCCCTCCCTCTTCTCTCTGTCTCTCTCTGTCTCTCTGTCTGTCAAAATCAATAAAATAAATCTTAAAAAAAAAAAAAAGTGGAACTTGGAACTTTACTTGAAATGCCCTAGCAAATCCAAAAAGCAATACAATGACACCAAAACTTGCTAAAAAGCTATACCAATTACAAGTGTGCTATTGAGGCGGTAATACACAGCAATTCCCACTTACTTGCGGGGGATATGTTCCAAGGCACCCAGTGGATGCCTGAAACCACCAATAGTACCAAACCCTGCATATACACACAGTAGTCCCCCTTTTGCTTTCCATGGTTTCAGTTACCTGTAGTCAACCATGGTCTGAAAATATTAAATAGAAAATTCCAGAAATAAAGAATTTGTAAGTTTTAAATTGGGCCCTGATCTGAGTAACAGTGATCCAATCTTGAGCTGACCTGCTCCTTCTTGCTCAGGACATGAATCATCCCTATGTTCAGTGTATCCAAGCTGTATATGCTCCCTGCATGTTTGTCACTTAACCATCTAGGTTAGATGGACTGTCCCGATATCACAGTGCTTGTGTTCAAATCACCTGTATTTCACTTAATAATGGCCACATCCATATAACTTTTAGTATAGTATATTGTTATAAATGTCTTAATTTATTATTAGTTATTGATATTCTCTTACTGTGCCTAATTTATAAATTAAAATTTACCCATAGGCATGTATGTATAGGAGAAAACATAGTCTATGAAGGGTTGAGTACTATCTGAAGTTTTAGACATCCACTGGGGGTCTTAGAATATATCCCCAGTGCATAAGTGGGGACTACTGTACTAGTTCTTTTTCAGAGTTCAAATCTTATACTAGAATGTATTCTTCAAAAATTAGTGTGCAGTTACAGAGAATAAACAGCAAATAATGAAATACCCTAAGTATTTTTCCATCGGGATACACAAAGCTAAACCTTTTCTTAATCAACTATATTGTATAACTTTAACATAATATATTTAACCTTCCACTTACTGATGGACATATTTTGCTGCTTCAGTTTTTTTAAATCTTTTTAAAAGATTTATTTCATTGGTTTTTGTTTTTGTTTTTTGACAGAGAGAAAGAAAGGGGAGGGCCCAGAGCAGTCTCCATAGTTGTATGTCTTCAGTTCTCAACATCAGTTCTTGACATAGTTTCATTCCACATGGGTGGGCACAGAGCTGTGCAGGGTGGGAACTGAGCTGGGAGCCTCCCACATGGAAAGCACACCCCAGTTCAATATATGGGTCTGCACGGACTGAGGCCAAGACTCAATCCTCGGACCCCAGGGCTGCAAAGTGAGCTTTCAATCCATTGAGCCATCCCAGCTTCCCTTTTTAAAAAAAATCTTTACAAGCATTGCAGTAGGTATCCTAGTGTAGGTAGGTAGGTAGATAGATGAATAGATAGATCTTTGTGAAACTGTGTAGGTATATAGACTGGGTAAATTTCTAAGAATAGAATTCTGGGTCAGAGAACTTGTGAGGTATTATATTTATCATAACAGAGATTGCCAAATTGCCCTCCTGAAAAAGATTGCATCCGAGTATCTTCCTCCAACAAAGTGTGGTAGTGCCCATTTTCTCATGAACTAGTCAACAACATCATCAAACTTCTAAGTTTTTTTTAAAGATTTATTTTTATTATTTTTGACAGAGAGAAAGAGAGAGAGAGAAGGGGGAGGGCCCAAAGCAGTCTCCATAGTTGCACATCATTTGTTTTTCCACATAGTTTCATTCCACAGGTGGGCGTGGGGCTGCACAGGGCAGGAACTGGGCCGGGTCTCACCCCGGTGAGAACCAAACTGGGGGTACTTCCCAGTTCAGCATATGGATTCGATCCTCGGTCCCCGGGGCTGCAATGAGCGCTTAACCCACTGAGCCATCCCAGCTTCCCCAAACTTCTAAGTTTTTTAAAAGATTTATTTTATTGTTTTTGACAGAGACAGAGAGAGATAAAGACAAAGATAGAGAGAATGGGGAGGGCCCAGAGCAGTCTCCACAGTTGCATGTCATCAGGTTTCGACATGGTTTTGTTCCACACAAATGGGCGGGGGCCACACAGGGCAGGAGCCCCCCACATGGGAAGCACACCCCAGTTCAGCACATGGGTCTGCACAGGCTGGGGCCGGGATTCAATCCTCGGTCCCCGGGACTGCAATGTGAGTGCTCAATCCACTGAGCCATCCCAGCTTCCCCTAAATTTCTAAATTTTGACCAACTCCTAGCTGAAACATGGTGAAACATAGTTGTTTTGATTTGCACTTCTTTGAACATCTTTTCATATGTTTAGCAACCATCTGTTAATTCTTTTCTATCAACAAATCCATTGATGTCTCTTGTGCATTTTTATTGGGTTGTTTATTATATTATTTTAGTAATGATGTGTAAGAGTTTCTAGACTATTACTAATTAGTTGTTTGACATTATGCTTATGGTATTTTTTGTTTCTGTTTTTTGTTTTGTTTTGTTTTCTTGTTTGATTTTTACTTTACTAAAGTTTTAAATGTTTGTGTAATCAAACAGAGACAGAGACAGAGACAGAGACAGAGTGAGCTGCAAAGCAAGCGTATAACCCACTGAGCCATCCCGGCTTCCCCTGTAACCAATTTCTGAATCTTTCCCTTTGGTGTAGAATGTAAGACAGTCACTGGGAGACTGAGTTCTGAAAAGCCATTAGTACATTTCTATGGCACTCTGGGCTCTTGGCTCACCTGAGAGGGGCCTCCTCCCCACAGGGGCCTCTCACATGAGGAGCTTCCTGCTGGGGTGTCATATTATTATGTTCAAAGAAAGAGGCTGCCTGAAGGGTCTATATTTAGAATATGACGACCCAACTGGGACAGCTGGATGTCTGGGGACTAACTTCTGCATACTTTGTCCCTGCGTTGCGGGGCTCTTCTCAGGGGCTTGTATGGGTGGTGCAGCTAAATTCTAACAGAAGGCAGAGTGAAAAACCTTTCTCCTGGCAACTGCTTGGGGTCCTGTAAACTTGTGCTTTTTGTGAGGAGAAAATGACATGATCTCGGAGGTGTTGGTTGCAGCGACTTACAGACAAACACACACCCTCACCACTGTGTCCACTGGAAGATGCTGAACACTAGCTGATGCTAGGGTGGCATGGCACGTGAATGACAGATACAGAAGATCTCACACCAGGGTCATGATTAAGTGAAAAGTTCACCTGCTAAACCTCATTTCCATCAATAGGACAGTAGTTGTAAAGTGACCAACTTTTTTCCAATGAATAGGAGGACAGCTGATTCCGGGTAGCGAGCACCTAATACGAAGCATAGGCGATGTGATGTGGACTTGTACATCCGGAAACTATCTAATTGTTACCAATTAATGTCACCCCAATAAATTTAACAATAAAAAAGAAAAGAAAAAAGAAATCGATTGCAGAACCAATAAAACAACCCCCCCAAAACCAAATCGATTGCAGAACAAAAAAAATAAATCGATTGCAGAACCAAAAAAAAAGAAAAGAAAAGGAGGACATCTAGTATTACATATTGAAAAGGAGGACATCTAGGAAGACACTTTTTGAGGAAGGACAGAACTTCCAAAAGGAGGACTGTCCTCCCTAAAGGAGGACGGTTGGTCACCTTAGTAGTTGGCCCTTTCCAGGGTGTGATGAGACTGACTGGACCACATACTTCTGTAAAATCCAAGTAAAATAAAACTCCCTGAATGGACAACAAGTTAATCTGGGAAGTTACTCATTTTCAGACCCTGGGTTCATGAAGAGTCATGTATGAAGAAATTCTTAGACTCCTGACACAAGATCCTAAGTTCAGCCAGGACTTCAAAAGGTTGTAAATCACTTATGAAATACTGCAAATATTAAATCGGATCATCTTTCCTAAGATTAATGTATAGATCACACACTGGTTTTATTTAGGAAAATTTTGTATTTAAAATGTCAGTAATCCCTAGTCTGTCTTGAAAGATGTGAAATAGTTTATAGCAACTAGAAAGCGTTTTTAATGTGGTCCAAAAATCATGTGAACAAATGAGTCTTTTGTTATTTTTACGACCTCATTTTTAGTGTCAAATGAAAATGGCTTGACTGCATTCCAGCTTACAAAAACAATAAATGTGATGTTAAAGAGGAAAAATTTGCATAAAAAGGAAGTTAAGCCTCTCCTTGCACTCCCATCTTCCTTGCCCGACATATTTTCCCTACCCAAGTTTGGTACAGCAAGGTACCCAATGGAGAGCATTAGTCTTATTGCCTAAGAGATAAAGAAAGGATTCTTTAAAACAAGCAAACAAAAAAACAATAAAAACAAAACAGCAAAAGAGGCCTAAGCCAAGGACTGGGGGGGGGGGGGGGGGGGGGGGGGGGGGAGGTGGAAGATGCAGACCCTTTCTGGTAACCAGAGAAGAGCAAAGCCCAACCACAGGGTGGTGAGGCCACTTGTAGGCCCTCAGATTGGAGGGGACTGTTGAGTGACAGGGAGGTGGGCGCTGGGCCCCGCGCACAAACAGGCAGAGAGGGTTGTCTGAGCATGTGCACGAGGCGGGGGCGGGGGGCTGCGCTCCTGCAATACAGGCTGCGGGAGTTGGGGGGCGAGCTCGTTGGTGACGCGGGGCCCTCACGTGACCAGGATCTGCAGAGCGACGCAGCCTTCGGTGCAGTCGTCACTCCTGTCTGGGTACCAGCTCCCCACTGCCTTGCGCGCGGCGGGCTGGCATCGGGCCCGGGGAAAGCGGAGCAGGTAAGGGCCCCGGGCCGCGCGGAGGCCAGAGCGGCAGCCGTCCATCAACCCCAGTAGTGGATCCGGGGATGAGGACAAACCGAACTCAAGTTTCTGGAGCCTTCTTTCTGATCCTCCTGACTCCCCTTCCCCCTGCCCAGTATGTGCAGAAAGAACTGTGGGCTTTGACGGGGTGGCCAGTGGGGGAAGTGTCTCAAGAGGGAAATGCAGAGATTGAAACGTCCCTTCCTCCTTGACTCTAATCACTGACCGCACACGTCCGCTCAGCTTCCTGCTTATTTCAGTGGAAGGGACACGCCACGGTGGCGTTCTCAGAGAACATAAAATGGTGGGCCTTAGTGAATGGACGGCAGGGTTGGTGGGGGTGGCATATTGGAATGTCGGGAGGGACGTTTGACAACCGGATTCCTGAATCCAGACAGGCGAGTGTTGGGATCGGTATCCTGGACGCTGGTACAAGCATTCCGTGCCTTGACTCCTGCTGTGGCACAGTTTGTGGCAAGTCGAGGGAAGGAGAAGACGAAACTGCACAGGATCTGTGGAGGTTAGTGCAAGCAAGCACGGGCCCCTGTGAACCGCCTGAGTTCTATGTGAATTCTGTGTGATGGGAACTCTGGTGGGACTATGGAGTGGGGTAAGCTAGGGAATTTTCCCTAAACTGCCTTTCCTTACCAAGCTTAGGATTTTTAATTTAAATTTTATATTGAAGACCAACAAAGACAGCACATTTTTCTGTGGATGCTTTTATTTGCACTTCAGATGATATTGAGAAGATGCAAATTGTTGTATTAAAGAACATTACTATTATTATTACCGTTACTATTATTATTACTTTGAGAGAGAGAGTCTTTGTGGGGAGGGATAGTGATTTTGCAGAAACAAAAGCCTTCCCCCACACCTTGTCTCTTCTGCTGAAGATTCCTAGAAATGGGTTTAAGGGGAAGTAGATGGCAATAGGCTATGAATGTAGAGTATGGGATCTAAGGGGCCTCCATCTCTCTCAAAATCCTTCACTTTTCCAGATTCCCTGCCTGTCTGAACATCTTGATGAAGGAAATGATGGACTTTTAGGAGAATCCCTAGAATCCTACAGGTGGTTTTACACTTATTTTCCTGTGTCACTCCCTTAATTTTCCTGCTTCCCTTTTCTACCTGGCCCATTTCAGTGCTGGGGAAACCCCAAGGCTTTACCTGCCAGGGAATGGGTCTCTAAATTCAGGAAGGCAGGTGCTGGGACCTATAATTTAGATTCTGGGGTGTCACAAGCACTCAACATTCACCTTCCCCCTTTTCTGTTTGTTTCTAGGTCTTCCCATACACCTACAGTAGGACTATTCACTACTGGAAGCCAAGGGAAGGGAGAAATTGGCCTGGAACCATGGAAGTTGGTATGAAGGTAGGCAGTGCCTAGGGATGACAAGAGAGAGTAGGAATAGAATGTAGCTGAGACTTGAGAGGGTCTCAGTAGATGGTACTTCTGCCAGTAGGTGGTACTTCTGCCTCTCCTACACTCTGCCAGATTTCCACAATGTTGCCACACCTCATACTGATTTCAGTGCAGGAAAACAGTAGGGATATTGTGGTAAGATGGGCTGGAGTGTGACTGAAAAGAAAAGACTTGGGGGGGGGGGGACCACGAGATGAGACACATTAGCAAACTGGACCTGAGCTCTGGCAAGGCAGGTACTGGGCTCGGGGATAAGGGTATTTGTCTATTCTATGAAAAACTCAGTCTCTATTGCCTCTTGTTTGTTTACTTGCCCATAGATCTACCTTCAGGTCTTCTGGAGGGTTTGAGATGACTTGAAGAAAATAAACAAGGAAGAACTTGCCCCTGATCAGTATAGACTAGTAAGAGAATGGGGACTATCTGGGTAGACTTCTAGGGTGGGTTGTTCAAGACCAATGTGTATCTAGTAGGGCCATTATTCATTCTAGAGGTTGTTTAGCCTCTTGCTTTCCCATTCATCTTTCCCACCATCCCTGTCCCTTATCCCACACTTTCACCTTTATTTTGATACAGGGAGTGGGTTGAACTGATGGGGATAAAGAAGTAGTTTGCTAATATGCTTGTCACATCAAGAACAAAATATCCACTTTAATCTGTCCTTCCATCTGTCTGTCTGTCTCTAGGTCCATAGATCACATGAGTTTATAGATCTACTCTAAGGTGTATCATCAACCAAGAAAAAGAAAGAGGAGGGAACTGCCTCAGATCAATACAGGTTGGTATGAGGGTGGGGACCTGTGGGAATGGTCTCCAGAGTAGGCCCAGTAAAATCAAAATCTGAGGGCTTCTCAGTTTCTCCCACTCATAATCAGCACTTCCATCATCCTTTCTGTTGTGCATTTAGTATAAGGAAATGTGTATGGAAATACTTTGGGGGAAAACTGTTGGGTACTGGGGAAAATGGGAGGGGATCAAATAAAAAGGATGGAAAGAGAGTTTGCTAATGAGCCTCTTCTCCCGCCAAGCTCATCATTTCTACACTTTCCTGTCCTTCTGTGTATCTAGCTGTATGATGTACAGAATTAGAAGAGACATTTTAGTCTATTTCCTTCCTCCACTTCTAGGTCCACCTCCAGTGGCAGCTGTGGTGGCCTTTGAGTGGCTGAAGACCAACACCCTCACAGGCTTACATCCAGACCTAACACCCTCTTGCCCCAGCCCAACTGAGCCCCTCTGTACCTACTTTGTGCCTTCAACTAGGTGGTTACATGGGTCGCGTTCAGGAAGTGGGCTGGGTGACTGCAGGACTGGTGATCTCTGCTGGTACCTGCTACTACATTTACAGATTAACCAAGGGAAGAGCCCAGAGTGTGAGGAGACTTATCAGCAATGGGTCGAGAGTCAAGATGGAGACGGTGGCTGGGGTACAGAACCAGACCTTGGCCATGGGGGAAGCCATGGTTAGGACAGAGATTGAGACTGGACCCAAGGCCAAGACTGGAGCAGAAACTGGAACAGGAAGTGGGGCTAAAGTAGAGACTAAGGCTGCTGCTAGAGGTAGACCCAAAACCACCTCTCAGGCCAAGGCAATGGCTGGGGCAGAGGCAGAAGCCCAATCTGGGGTCAAAACAGTGGTCATGACAGAGTCACTGACTTTGGCTGAAGCTAATCTCAAAGCCAAGGAAGTGACCATGAAAGAGGCAGTGACCCAAACTGACTCTGAGGCTGGGAGAGTAGTCAAGAAAGAGGCAGTAACCCAGACCAAGGCTAAAGCTTGGGGACTGTTTGCCAAGGCAGGGACCAAGAAAGAAGCAATGACTCAGACCAAAGTGGAAGCTCGTATATTGGCTGGAAAAGAGACAGAGATGAACAGAGTACTGGCGACACAGAATGAGGCCTTGGCAGTGACCAGGGAAGTTGCCAAGATGAATGCCATAAACAAGACCGGAATTTTGCCTGAGACCAAAGCAAGAACCCTGGAAGAGACTGTGAGTGTGGCCAAGACTCAGTCTGAGGCCAGGCCTGGCACTACAGTTGATGCTAAGGGAAATCTTAATACCATATTTAGGGCAGAAGCTGAAGTGGGTATGAGGTCCTGTGTACCATCTCAGGCTGTGGCCAAAGTCCATATTGACAACATTCCTGGTGCTGGGGTTGAAGCCAAGGGAAATCATAAAACCATACCTGTGGCAGGGTCTGAGGCAGACATGAGGGCTTCTGTTCGGCCTTGGATTGTAACCAAGGCACAGGCTGAGAGCATGACTGGGACAAGGGTTGATGCTGGGAGTAATATCAATACCATGTGTGGGGCAGGGGCAGATACAAGAGCTTCTACACAACCTCAGACTATGACCAAGAAACAACCCGACGCAACATCTGGTGCCAGGGTTGATGACAGGGGAAATACCAATGTCATGACATCTAGGGCAATGACTGTAGTTGATACGAAGTCTGTTGCTCAGCCTGAGACTATGCCTGATGCCAGGGTTAAGGGTAGAGGCAATTCCAATGCCATGTCTAAAACAGGGGACAAGGCAAAATTGAGGGTTAATTCCCAGGTTGAGGCCTTGTCTGATTCCAGGGTTAAGACTAGAGACAATCCCAATGCCATATCGACGGTGGGTGCTGGGACAGACATGTCTTATATACAGCCTCAGCTTATGGCCAGTTTCAAAGATGACGCCTTGCCTGATGGCAGGATTAAGGCTAAGGGCAGTGCCAACTCCATGGCTAAGGAAGGGGCTGGGACAGATACAAAGTCACAGTCTCAGGCTTCTGTGAAAAGCCAGGTTGAGGACTTGCCTCGTACTAGAGGTAAGGCTAGAGGTAAAGCCAAAGGCAAGTGTAAATTAGGGGGCGGAACAGACATGAAAAACTGTGCACAGACTCAGGCTGGGACCAAGACCCAAGCTGATGCTTTGCCTGATTCCAGGCTTGATGACAAGGAAGATCTTAATGCCGTATCAAGGGCAGGGGCTAAGGCAGAACTGAGGGCCTGTGGTCAGCCCCAACCTATGGCCAGCATCCCGGATGAACCTTTGTCTGGCGCTCAGAAAAAGGTCCGAGGCAATCCCAATACTGTGTCTAAGGCAGGAGCCTGGCCAGATGCAACAGGCTCTGCTCAACCCCAGGCAGTGGCCAGTTCCCAGGGTGAGGCCTTGCCTGGTCCCAGGAATAAAATTTGGGGTAATGCCAAGGCTGTGTCTAAGGCAGAGACTGTAGCAGATATAATGGGCTCTACCCAGCCCCAGGCTATGTCCAATTCCCAAGGTGAAGCTTTGCCTGGTTCCAGGAATAAAGTCAAGGGCAATCTCAATGCTGTGTCTAAGGCAGGGGTTGGGCCAGATACAGTAGCCTCTGATCAACCCCAGGCTGTGGCCAGTTCCCAGGGTGAGGCCTTGCCTGGTCCCAGGAATAAGGTCAAAAGAAATCCCAATGCATCTAAGGCAGGGGCTGTGCCAGATGCAATGGGATCTGCCCTAACCCAAGCCACATCTCAGAGTGAGTCCTTGCCTGGAACTAAGAGTAAGGCCAAGGGCACTGGCCATACTGTGCTGAAGGCAGGAGCTGGGTCAGATACAATGGTCTCTGCTCAGCCCCAGGCTATGGCCCCTTCTCAGGATGAGGCCTTACCTGGTGCCAGGAGTAAGGTCAAGAGCAACCCCAATGTGTCTAAAGCAGGGGCTGGACCAGAAGCAATAAGCTCTGCCCAGCCTCAAGCTATGGCCACATCTCAGAGTGAGGTCTTGCCTGGAATTAAGAATAAGGTTAAAGGCAATCCCAACGCTGTGTCTAAGGCAAAGGCTGGGCCAGATGCAATGGGCTCTGCTCAGCCCCAGGCTGTGGCCAGTGCTCAGGGTGAGGCCTTGCTTGGTACTAAGAACAAGGGCAAGGGAAATCTCAATGCTGTATTTGAGGCAGGGGTTGGGCCAGATGCAACAGGCTCTATCCAGCTCCAAGCTATGTCTAATTCCCCAGGGGAAGCCTTGCCTGATGCCAAGAATAAGGTCAAGGGCAATTCTAAAGCTGTGTCTAAGGCAAAGGCTGTGCAAGATGCAGTGAGCTCTGCTCAATCTCAGGCTATGGCCAGTTCACATGGTGAGGCCTTGCCTGGAACTAAGAATAAGGTCAAGGACAATCCCAATGCTGTGTCTAAGGCAGAGGCCAGGGCAGATGCAACAGTCTCTACCCAGCCCCACGGTGTGACCAGTTCTCAGAGTGAAACCTTGCCTGGTGCTAAGAATAAGGTCAAGGGCAATCCCAATGCTATGTGTAAAGCAGAGGCCAGGGCAGATGCAACAAGATCTTCCCAGCCCCAGGGTGTGTCTAATTACCAAAGTGAAGCCTTGCCTGGTGCCAAGAATAAGGTCAAGGGCAATCCCAATGCTGTGTCTAAGGCAGGGGCTAGGCTAGAAGCAATGGGCTCTGCCCAGCCCCAGGCTGTGACCAATTCTCAGAGTGAGGCCTTGCCTGGTGCCAAGAATAAGGTCAGGAACAATCCCAATGCTGTGGCCAAGGTAGATGCCACAGGCTCTACCCAGCCTCAGGCTGTGGTCAATTCTCAGGGTGAGGCCTTGTCTAGTGCCAAGAATAAGGTCAAAGACAATCCTAATACTGTATCCAAGTCAGACGCTGGAGCAGCTACAACAGGCTCTGCTCAGCCACAGGCTGTGGACAATTCCCGAAGTGAGGTCTTGCTTGGTGCCAGGAGTAAGATCAGGGGCAATCTCAATGCTAAGTCTAAGACAGAGACCAGAACAGATAAAATGCGCTCTGGCCAACCTCAGTCCATGGCCAATTCCCAGAGTAAGGCCGTGTCTGGTGCAAAGGGCAAGGTACCCAAGTCTAAGGCAGAAGCCACAGAGAAAGGTGCTGTCTGTACAAATCTCAAGGCTAAGGCAGTGCCCATTTCTGAGAGTGAGGGTGAGACAGGCACTCAGCCTGAAGTTCATGACTATTACTGGAGTGAAATTGGTATTGAAGATTGGATTGCTTCTGAGCGATGGATCAAATTTAGGTTTCAGGCCAGGGATGGATACTGGGAGAATAGTATGTCCTGGGCTGATGATGAGATTGAAGCCGGTATTGAGTCCTGGAGTGTGGCTAGTGAAAAGTGTGGTAATATTAGGTCCTGGGCTGGGGCTTGTGATGAGACTGGCATTACGTCCTGGCCTGGGGCTGGGGCTGCAGCTGAGAATGATGTTGGTATTGGATACTGGGCTGGAGCTGGGGACCAGGCCAGTGGGGGATTCTGGGGTGGGAGTCATGTCAGTGAAGAATCCTGGGCTGGGAATAAGGTCATTGGAATGTCCTGGACAGGAGCTGAGAACCAGGTCAGTGTGGGGTATTGGGCTGGCACTGGGAATCAGGCTATTGGAGAATCCTGGACTGGAGGGCAGGCCAGTGAGGGTTCCTGGGCTGGGGGTCAGGCCAGCGGAATTTCCTGGGCTGGGGAAGAGGCCATTGGAGGGTCCTGGACTGTGTCTGACAGCCAAACCAATCAAGGGTCATGGGCCGGGGCTGAAGAACAGACCAGTGGGAGGCCCCAAGATGGGGCTGGGATTCAGGCTAACGGAGGGTCCTGGACTGAAGCTAGGGCTGGGAACATGGCTAGTATTGGGTATTGGAATGGGGCTGTGAACCAGGCTAGTGGAGAGGCCTGGTTTGGAACTGGTGATCTACCTAGTGATGGATCCAAGCCTAGATTTGATAATCAGGCCAGTGAAAATATATCCTGGGCTGGGGCTAGGGACCAGGGCAGTGGAGGGTCTAGGCTGGGGTCTGAGGACCAGTGCAGTGGTAGGTCCTGGTCTGGGAACCAGGCCAGTGGTGGATTCTTGGTTGAGGTTGTGGACCAGGCTAATGAGAGGTCCTGGGTTGAGATTGATGATCAGTCTAGTGGCAGGTCCAAGCTTAGATCTGAGGATCAGGTCACTGAAGAAGGGTCTTTAGGTGGAGCTGGTGATCAGGCTGGTGGAGGGTCCCGGTCGGGGCCTGAGGACCAGTCTATTGGAAGATTCTGGCCTGTCTCTGTGTACGAAGTCAGTGAAGGATTCTTGGTTGGAGCCGTGGACCAGGCCAAAGGAGGGTCCTGGGCTGGGCCCGGGGATCAGGCTGGTGGTGAAGCAAACACTAGATTTGAGGATCAGGCCAATGGAAGAAGGTCCTGGCCTGATAGTGTGGGGCAGGTTGGTGGAGGTTCTAGGCTAGGGTCTACGGACCAGTCCGTTAGAGATCCCTGGGCTAGCACTGGGGACCAGGCCAATGAATGGTCCACACTGGGGCCTGAGGATCAGTCCACTGGATGGTTCTGTGCTTGCAGTGAAAGTCATGCCAATGCAAGAGGGTGTTGGGATGGGGCTGGTGGTCAGGTCATTGGAGGGTCTAGTGGAGGGTCCACAGACCAGTCCAATGGTAGGTCCTGGGCTGACACTGGGTGTCAGGCCAGTGGAAGGGCCTGGATTGGGGCTAGAGATCAGGCAGGTAGCTGTTCCAAACCTGGATTTGAGGATCAGGCCAAAGGAGGAGACTCCCAGGCTGGCACTGGGGACCAAGCTGGTGGAGAATCCTGGACTGGGTCTAGGCTGGGGCCTGGGAACCAGGCAAGTGGAGGGTCTTGGGTTGGGGACCAGCCCAATGGAAAGTCCCAAGTCAGTGCTGGGAGAGAGGCCAATGAAGAATATTGGTTTGGTGCTGAGGGTGAGGCTAATACAGGGTCCTTGTTCTGGAAAGAGACAGAGGCTGGTATTGTGTCCATGACTGGAGGTGAAAATGAACCCAGTATTGAGTCCAGATCAGGGGCTGAGAAAGAGGACATCCTTAGTTCCAGATTTGGGACTGAGGACAAGTCTAGTATTGGGTTCTGGATCAGATCTGAAGAAGAAGCCTTTACGAATTCCTGTATGGGGGCTGAGGCTGGAGCTCAGGCTGGGGCTCAGGCTGGAGCTCAGGCTGGGGCTCAGGCTGGAGCTCAGGCTGGGGCTCAGGCCGGAGCTGAGGCCAAGAACGACTCTTGGCTCTGGGATGGAGATGCAACCACTAAAGGGTTTAGGCTTGGGGCTGAGGGAAAGCCTAGCACGGAGTCCTTGACTTTGGCTGAAAATATAGATAAGGATGAGCTAAGTAGAATATCTAGCCCTGATATAGAAGAGATCAGTTTAAGGTCCTTGTTTTGGGCAGAGAATGAAAACAGTAATGAACACAGATCAAAGAATGAAAAAAATGTCCGTTTTGAGTGTGGTGTTGGCAATGAGGCCAGCTCCGAGGATAAACTTGAAGCTGCTGGTGGATTCAGTATAAGGTTCTGGGATGGTGATGAAAACGGAAGTGAAGACAAATCTGCACCTAACACTACTGCTAAAAACTCATCTGAGTCAAGAGGCACATATCCATCCATGGTTCCTGGGGCAGGAATGGGGTCATGGACAGGAGCCATGATCTGGACAGAAATGAAGTTTCCATACCAAAATGAGTCCTGCTTACCACCTGAAGATGAGCTCAGAAAACAGATCAGGTCTGGGGAGAAAATTCAGCCCTGGGTCTGCCGCTGTAAACACAAAGCTAATATGGATCCACAAGAGCTTGAAAAACTCATTTGCATGATTGAGATGACTGAAGATCCTTCTATTCATGAAATAGCCAATAATGCTCTATATAACAGTCCTGATTATCCACTTTCCCATGAAGTCATTCGTAATACAGGTCGAATCTCAATTATTGAAAGCTTGCTCAGTAATCCCCATCCCAGTGTTAGGCAGAAGGCTTTAAATGCACTGAATAACATCTCAGTATCAGCTGAAAATCACAGAAAGGTTAAAACTTACTTAAACCAAGTGTGTGAAGATACTGTCACCTATCCCCTGAATTCAAATGTGCAGCTGGCTGGACTAAGACTGATAAAACACCTGACTATTATTAGTGAATATCAGCATATGGTTACAAATTATATTTCAGAATTTCTTCGCTTGTTAACTGTGGGAAGTGGAGAAACTAAAGACCATATTTTGGGAATGCTTTTGAATTTCTCTAAAAATCCATCTATGACAAAAGACTTGCTCATAGCCAATGCACCAACATCACTTATTAATATCTTTAGCAAGAAAGAGACAAAAGAGAATATTCTTAATGCTCTTTCACTATTTGAAAATATAAATTACCATTTCAAAAGAAGAGCAAGAGTATTTACCCAGGACAAGTTCAGTAAAAATTCCCTTTATTTCGTATTCCAACGACCTAAAGCATGTGCCAAGAAACTTCGAGTCCTAGCAGCAGAATACAATGACCCTGAGGTGAAAGAAAGAATTGAGCTATTATTAAGTAAACTCTGATTAGTTGTTGGCTTCCAAACAAATCTGAGTAATATTCTGGTTTTGCAGCCTGGGGGTAATGCACTTTGTAAATTGCATTATAACTTTGAGACTGATGTTACTTAAGATGGTCTGTAGCTGGATCATTTGATGAACACCAAATGAACTTAAATTTGTACTGAAAATACATGTGTTGATTTTTACCTTGTCTGGATTGAGATAATTTTAGTATGCTTCATGAGCAGAAACTAAATTGATTCTTCATGAGTAAGGTAATCTTTGGTCCTTTGTGTGGACTTATGTTTATACATTTGAAGTTTTATTTTTGTCATCAATAAAGTTGTGTGTTTTAAACAGAAAAAAAGACATGCCTTTGTCCTTGAGTTTATGATCCACTTGGAGCAGAGAGATGCATGGAAAC
>PVKE010038959.1:0-15223 GCA_004027555.1 Craseonycteris thonglongyai
TTTCATTATAATACACAGTCTCATTTCAATTATTACTAATCAACAGAGAGTAGATTTACTTTAAGCAATAAAAACAAAGTGAAATCATGATCATAAATTGCAGTGACTTCATAAAAATAAATTAATTGCATTTTTTCTGCCACTACAGAGGTTGATTTTATTCATTTGATAAATGGTAAGTGTTAACGTAGCTATAATAACTACCTAACACCTGGTTGGGAGGATGTTGGGGAGAGCTGAATAAAGCTTTGTATGGGAGGGAAGTAGGCAGGGTATTTCGTGTGTGTCCTGGGTTATATGACTTTCCATGTTTATCATTAGGTCATAGTTACTTTCTTTCTCTTCAAGTTTCAATACAAAAAATAATTTCAGGGGAAGCCAGGATGGCTCAGTGGGTTAAGCACTCACTTGCAGCCCCGGGGACTGAGGATTGAATCCCAGGCCTGGCCCGTGAAGACCCATGTGCTGAACTGAGGTGTTCTTCCCATGCGGGAGACCCCCGGTTTGATTCTTGCCCCTGGTTCAGCCCCAGGCTCTAGGTGTGCCTCCCATGCAGGAGGTCCCCAGCCCAGTTCCCGCCCTGTGTGGTCCCTGCCCATCTGTGTAGAATGAAACCATGTCGAAAAAAATGTAGAAAACTGATGACATACAACTATGGAGACTGTTCTGGGCTATCCCCCTCCTCTCTTCTCTCTCTGTCTCTGTCTTTTTTTGTCTCTGTCCAAAACAATAAAAATAGATCTTTAAAAATTTTTTTGAATAATTTCAAGCCAGTATACATACATAAAAGTTATCAACTCTACACCATCATTATAGTAATTACTAAAATAGAAAATTCGTGGTTATAGGTGAATAAATAAAGAAAATTAAAATTCCAGAGATGTGTGCTCTGGTTACAGATCTTGCTCCATGTCATAGCACCCACTGAGTATACACAGGACCAGACACCTAATAATTTTGTTATTTACCTATTAATAACTGCGGTAATGTATTCAGTGGACCTTTATTTATTCAAAGCAAATGTCCTACCATCCCATCTGCTTGGGTCAGATAACCAAAATCTAGGCCCACTTTTAGGAATCATAAAAATAATTATGAAGAATAGTCATTCATAAACAGTATCTTTTTTTCTAACACTACAAGAGATTAATAAACATCATCTTTCCTAATATTTATAGCACCTTTGCCTAATTAACAACCACAATGATAGAGGTAAATTGCGGACCATAGTTTTTCAAAAATGAAAGCAATGAAGCTCTTTAACACTAAACAGCACACAGCCTGTGAGCTTATGTACCTGAAATGGGTGAACAACTTATTCACAATGTCCCACCTGTCCCTTGGAAAGTTTTTTCTCTTTTTTTCCACCAACCTTAGGTGAAGGTGCTGTCTGCTTTGTGATATGCAGTATTGAAGAATAATGGCCAGAGGTAAGGATGAGGTCAGCAGGGCGGGGAGGAGAAGAGCAGAAAATATAAAATGTTCCTGTTGTTCTTTTTCTTTCTTTTCTTTCCAATTTGGGTCTGAGTTGACCTATTTAAGAAGCACTTCTTCCTTCAAAAAAACAAAAGAACTCATAGTCTCCAGGGAGAGAGAGGAAAGAAAATCAGCAATATACCATGGCAGTGAGAAGTTAAATGAGTTACTTTTTGCTTTGTAGAACTGACTTTGGTTTCAGGCTTAAGAGATGAGTGATGAATGATCTAATTCATTGTGTGTGTGGAGTGGGGGGGGGGGCTCCTCAAGGAACTATCAATAAAGTCTCTCCTGACTTAATCATGGCTGTAAGCAGCTGTCGATACAGAGGGTGTGTCAACTTTACCACCACTAACATTTTGGGTTAGGTAATTCTTTGTCATGGGAGGCTATTTTATTCATTACAAAATGTTTAACAGCATCCTTGGCCTCTACCCCCCTGGATGCCAGTAACATGCTCCCTCCTAGTTGTGACAGATAAAAATGTCTCCAGACATTGTAACCACCCCTTGAAAAGCAAGATGGTCCCTGCTTGAGAACAGCTGGTATAAAGATAAACAAAAGGCGGTGCACCTAACAGCATGAAGGCTGATCATCACTCTGTCTTTACCTTATCCATTGCTTTCAATGATGATCCCCTGTTCTGTCACTCCACTTTGCTTCACAGTAAAGTCAGTGAGTAGTCATTCTCACTTCTTAGAGTTGGCACGGCTAGTTGATGTGAACTTTTAAGATTTCTGACCCAACCATTTGTCCTCTTTCATAGAAAAAGTCAACGTCTGTGGGGAGGAAAGGGAAGAGAAAAAAAAAGGGAATATAGTATATTAAAAGACTATCCTATGTTAATAACAAACTGGACCATATTCTGAACAGAAAATCAAGAACAGATATGGGCATTGTGGAGGCAGCTGGAAACAACTTAAAGGTAACATGCAGGGAGATGGCAGACTGCCTCTCAACTGGAAGGTAAACAGAAAACATGCAGGAGCAAATATTAAAAACAACACTTGCCAAAAGCAAGCCCCTTGAATTTCATTCTTTAAAAACAATCTCCAGTAATAAATATATTTCCCATTTCAGAGGAAAAGTATTCCTTTTAATCAATTGACATCTGAATTGTGTGAAAACTAATGATAGAAAAATGTGACCTATGCCTTGAGAATAAATTTAGTATTACTTTACATGTTGTACACTATGTCCCCTTCCCCCCCCACCACCACCATATCCCTCCTCTTGGATCTGTCACACATGGTATCTTAGAATTGGGCCTTGGAAAGTTGAAAGTTATAGCCAAAAGCAGCACGAAAATGCCATGAAACTGGCAGTGTTCATTGTGGAAGGAGCCAGAACATCTGCTTTCGACCAGGGCTACGAAACAGAGCCACAGCGGGGATAAAGGCTATTAGGCCACAAGCAGTCAAGGGGGAAAAGCCACAGGAACCCAGATTAAAAGTCCAAAAAGACTTGGAACCCTCAGTAAAGGATCAGTGGAAATGGATGGTAATGCCAGGGTTGTCATATGGAACCACTTGAAGGGTACTGGTAGTAAACTCAATAAAATCCTACATGGAGTTTGGAGTAAGAATGGCTAGAAATGGCTAAAGCATGGGGGCAGGGGGCCTGAATCACCTGGCCAGGAATCATGGCAAGGCTGAATATAGGTGGCCAGTCAACTAAGTAGACAGATCTGTTATAAATGTGGAGATTATACAAAGTAGATCCTGCATCATCTTTTCATCCCAAAACATTTTCTAATATGACCTCAGGGTTCTTCATTGGGTCATTTTTAGAGGTCAGCTATGCCTTTTTTTTTCTGAATTAGCTTTCTCTTTGTACTCAAATATAAAGTACTTTTAGTATAACTCTTCACTAACCCTAAATGCAACTTTGCCTTGTTCTACAGTAGTTTTTACAGACCATGTTCACATTTCATTTCTCTTATGTGTTAATACAAGAAGAGCTTTCCAGATCCAGTAAATGCAAAAGAAATGGAGTAATTATTGGTTGTAACTCCTTTCTATCCATTGCTGGTCAAGTCATCTTTATTGGCCTATAGCTGGAGTACACAATGGCTAATATTCTCTACATCCTGATTTATGGTGACTCTCACTCTTCTATCTTCACTGGCTGGTTCTCTGCTGCCTCAAGTTGATGGAGTGGAAGAAACTCTATGATTCCCAATTTGTAGGACTACAAGTGTTCTTTCTGCCTCCGTCATCACTTAGGATGTCTTGCTTATATGAACTCAATTTCCCAATTCAACAATATGCAACAAATATTATTATCTCTCAGAATTGTGTCTCAAGTTTCCATGGCCCCTCTGTCCTGCCCAGTTGTTTTGGTGGGCTTCCTATTTTTGAATGAATGTAGTGAAATAGCAGTGGTAACACAAACCAGCACTATAGTCTTCTCAAAGGTAGTATTCCTGCAGAACAGGATGGATGCCCTATATTCTAAGATCCATAGATCTTTGGAATTAGGGCGAATATAAAGAATGGTAAGCAATGCCTTACTAGCTGTATTCAGGTAGTTTTTGTTTCATGCAACAAAATCTAACTACACCTTGAGTTAAAGAGGCATTAAGTGCTCCCTTCCTCTAGTCTATGATGGTATATGTTTTGATCGCTTCCTATTAGCTGGAAGAGGATAGATTGAGGCTGACAATCAGATACTATTTTAAAGAGAATATCTCTGTGATACATATTTTAAATATGTTGCCAATTTCTATATGTTTCACGTTGTAAGGAAGCAAGTATGATTATCTTTTTCACTGTTTTTACCATGCCAGGCTTATTATACCTTTCTTTTGCTAACAATATCCAGATGTCTTTTGGTGACTAGTTGTCTCCCATTGTTTGTAGCTCCAATTTGGGCATATGTGTTAATCAAAGTCCTCTGCCTTACCCATATTTAAGACACAGACATGCAACCCAAGTTATACCTATTTATTCTCCTGGACTTGCATTTGAGTGGAGTAATGTAAGGATAGAAAGAACTTTGAAAGCTTGTTCATTACTGCAGCAGCACCCTACTGAGACTCTCAATTGGGTCCTGCTCTATGGCCCTCAAGAACTGACTTGATAATTTAATGAAGCTCTCCAATCCTTAGTTTAACTATTTAAGATGTATTATTACCTTTCAATAAGTAAATTTCTCAAAATAGAGGCAGAATCCAGGCCTAGCCTATTTTTTTCCAATGTACTACACTGGTTCCCCTTCTATAGTAATATTGATTTAATCACCAAAACCATTTAGTATATATTTCAAGTAACTAAATTGCTTAGAAAGCCTGGCTATAATCTATCTGTATCGGTAGTGTTTGTTTCGGAAATTCTTTGTCAGTTAACACCCTGTCAACTAACTTCCTAATTCCCTTACTTTTTAGAAGTGACTTTTTTCACCCTGATTTGGTCTTTTTGTACTGCTTTTCTAACAGGTGAAAAAGAAAATGATTAACCCAAATAATATCATTAATAAAACTAAATAATTGAAAAACAATAGCCATCTATTTCAGTGACCCTAGAAAAGAATATATTATGTTATATTAATAATTTACTAGAGAGAAAAACATGTGTATTTTTTATTTCTCTAGTAATGCTTGAATTGTGAGAAGAGACAAATACTGTCTTTTTCAGGAGAGTTTGGACCTTCCTTTTAATTTAAATTTAAAAGAGAATTTTTAAGATTTTATGTCTAGGAGAAGGTAAGGGAAAAAGAGAGAGAGACAGAGAGACAGAGAGAGAAAGAGAGAGCCCAAAGCAGTTTTCATAGTTGTCCATCGTTAATTGTGACATAATTTCATTCTACACAGGTGGAGATGGGGCCATGAAGGGCAGAAACAGAACTGGGTGTCTCCCGCACAGGAGGCGAGAATCATTGCTGCAGGGTTCAGGGATTACCAATTGTGTCACAGCTCAGTATATGGGTTTGCATGGGCCAGGGCAGGGTTTTGATCTCTGGACCTCACAGTAGCAAGGCAAGTGCTCAACCTGCTAAACTATCCCAATGTCTCCTATTTAAATAAATATTAAAATAATATTTAAATAAATATTAAGTGGATATGTGAGATTATGCATGAATCATCCATTTCTGTACTACTTAATTAAAATTGGTGCATAAACAATGTCATTTCCTTTTTAAATTTCAGGCATTGATTAAAGATAATCATAAGTAAAAGACTCTTTTTTGTAAATTTAGAAGCTGAGATGTTCTTCCAGACTATCTAAATTAAATGTAAGGGAAGCCAGGAAGACTCAACGGGTTGAGTGCTTATCTTGCAGCCCCAAGGTCTGAGAATTGTATCCCAATGCTAGACAGTGCAGACCCATATGCTGAACTGGAGTGTGCTCCCAGTTTGGTTCTTGCCAGGGCGAACTTCCCATGTAGGAGTCCCCAGGTTCAGCCCCCTGCTCATGGGGGCATGCCTCTCAAGTAGGAGACCCCCAGCCCAGTTCCTGCCCTGTGAAGCCCCGTGTCCACCTATGGAGTAAAACTACATTGAAAACTGATGACATGTAACTATGGAGACTGCTCTGAACCCTTTCCCCTCTCTGTCTTTCTTTCTCTGTCAAAAACAATAAAAATAAATCTTTAAATTAAATAGAGTGTGTATTTCATTAACAACATTAACTCAGACTTTTCTTATCTCTGGCCATGAACAAGACCTAAAACCAAGCACAAAACCTCAAACTGAACAGATATTTAAATGAGAAAAAGGTATTTGAGGCTTATTATTTATATTCGGCATGTCATTTGGCAATTTATTTATTAAATCTTTATTTTTCCTCCCTAAAATGTAACAATTATTAGTGCCTTGGGAGTCAAATTCTACACAGAGTAACCTTTATATGGCATAGTGTGTAATTGCTATTATATTTAGTCTTTTAGAAATATTTTTTCTCTATTCCTTCTTGAGTAATAATGTGTCATCATGTGTAGGCAACTTAGGGAAGATTATATTACTAATGATTATATTAGTAGATTATATAGTAAATAGATGATTATATTAGTTTTATTATTACTAATGAAACTAATAGTGTACATTTAACTTTTATATACATTATCACACTTGATCTTGATAATGATAAAGAATAGCCAAAGTGAGTAGAAATTATCCCCACTTTACACATGGAAAACTGAGGTTAAATAATTAAATTATTTGTGTAAGGTCACACAAGTAATGGAAGAGCCAAACCTCCAGCTCACTCTATGATGCCAAGATTCTTTAAATGACATCAGGAGTCTACAAGCATTTTCTGTAGAAAACGCTTCTTTGCCCTTGTAACAGGAAAGTGAGCATAGACAAAACAAATTAGCAAGCATGGCTATATTCAAACAAAAACTTTATTTATAAGAACAGATGCAAGCTATAGTTGACCAACTCCTGAACTACATCTTAACTGCATTTAAATCTAGATTCAGCTAACACTCACTAATTGTGTGTCACATATGAAGTACTGTGTTGGGTACATTATTCTGAATGAAATGGCTCTGCTCCTTGAATGACCAGGCAAAGCAGTAGAGTCAGGAAGCACCATGAAGGAATAGAATGGTGGGTGGAAGTGCCTCACCATGCTTTCTGGGAAACCACCATGTAGTTGGACAGGATATATAGCCTTCAATTTAAATCAGTGGTTCTTAAACTTTTTTGCATCACAAACCCTTGTGAGGATCTAATGATGATCATAGCCTCTCTCCAGAAGAAAAAAAAATACAACAAAACGTACACACCCCAAATATAGTACTCAAATTCAAGGAGTTAATGGACTTTAAACCCCTTCAAATATATTGTAGATGTCAGCGGGCCCTGGTTTACTTGGACCCAAATAGATATTCTTTACAATTTCATAAATTATTTGACTTGAATCTATTTTAATAATTTATTTCTGTGGTATATGGAGTGAAAGGGATGTTAATATTTGTTAACAAATGTGTAAGCCATAGATCTTGATAATGTTGTATCCAGAGTTCCCCATACTTATGGTGATTCTTTTTCTTATTTACAATTGTGACTAAAAATATTTCTGTGATAATGTGCATATACCCCATATTGTATGCCAGACCATTAATTACAGATAATTATGAGTGTGATAGTTTTAAAGATAATAATGTGGTTGTTCAGGGCATAGTCTCCTGAGTCAGACTAAGTTCAAATATCTCTCTCACTTACATACGTGATTTTGGGCAAATGAGGAAAACAATTTGAATCTCAGTTCCTTATCAGTTAAGTAAGAACGATAGTTGCTATCTCATATTTAGTGCTTACCATATACCAGGTTCTGTACTAAGGACTTAAAAAAATTACCTTCTATAATCCTCACAACTACCTTTGAGGGGTTACCTCCATTGTACAGATGAGGAAACTAAGGCACAGAGCATTAAATTACTGTCCAACATCATAAACTAATAGAGGTAGACAGTTTAGAACTAAGTTTCTGCTCTTAATCATTATACTTCAGTGACTCTCCAATTTTATATTTTGTTGTAAAGACCAAGTAATATAAGTAAGTGTCCATCATAGTACTTGGTACAAATGAAGACATACTATTTTCATATAGATATTTGCAATCTGTATCTGACTCAGTCTGCCCAGAATCTCTGTTCAGTTGAATTACCCAATTCAGGTTGCTGAGTTTCAGATTAGCTTGGCAACTTTTCAAGTGTTCCAGGATACAACCTTACTCTCTATTATTTAAAGACCAAAATGATCAATGGCATTTTTAGTATAAAAGTATCATTTCAAAGGATTTAAAACAACAATAGTAAGAAACATACATAACAAAAAAGGAGAGTCATACTTCTGGTCTCTCGAGTGATGACTCACATTGGATAGAATTGCTTCCACAGTTTGCTGATTGCCAAAAATCAGCTAGCCTTTTCATGAAAAGTGGGCACAAAAGATATTTTAGCAGACTCACATTAACCATGAAACCTATTCATTTCCATGCCTAGAGAGGTGTTATGCTCAGTTTTAAAAGTGGGCAGAAAGTCTATGACATAGCACTAACACTATGGGAATTTAAATAAAGAAGCCTGTTTTCCTCTGATTATTGGCTTAAAGGTAGTCTAGAGCGCTTTTGTTTCTTAGGTCTATTTTACTGTAATTCTGTATTTCAAATACTACCTTTTGGTAAAACATGATGAATCATCACTAACAAAACAAAACCTAAAAAATTAAAAACTAGCTATGAAGCCAGGGCTCTAAGTGTACAGAAAAATTATCAGATTTATCTTTTTCAGTATTTTACAAAGGTATATATCCTAATCCAGCCTCATTTTCTCATAGTCTACCAAAATATGTTGTAAATATAAAATACTGTGGTAACTGGCAGTATTTAAGTCATAATTGTGATTCAACCTTACACAAAATAAATATCTCTTTAGGAAAAAAGGCAAGTCAGATCCATGAGGCATAGACATGGGGCATAAATGCTGAGCACTGGGAAATTAAACAGATAAGTGAAAAAATTAAAAAATGAAACTGAACCACTGCTTATACCATATATAAGAATAAGCTCAAACTGGATTAAAGACATATATATATAAGACCCATAACCATAAAACTTCAACAAGAAAATATAGGAAGTAGGAATGTCGGCAAAGCTCACCAGGTAGAGCACAACCTGGCCTGGGCCTGTGCAAAACCCATATGCTGAACTGCAGCACAACTGGCAGCTGCCAGGATGGTTGCAAAGATTCTTGCCTCCCATGTGAGAAGACCCCAGTTTGGTTCTTGCCCATGTGAAACTATGTCACAACTAATGATGTGCAACTAAGGAGACTGTTCTTAGCCCTCCCTACTTCTCTTCTCTTCTCTTCTCTCTCTCTCTCTCTCTCTCTCTCTCTCTCTCTCTCTCTCTCTCTCTCTCTCTCTCTCTCTCTCACTTTCTCTCAAAACAATAAAGTAAATCTTAAAAAACAAGAAAAAGAAAGTATGGGAAGTAAACTCTCAGACATTACTCTTATTAATATTTTTACTGAGATATCTTCTCGGTGAAGGAAACAAAAGATAAAATAAACAAGTGGAGCTACATCAGACAAAAATGTTTTTTCATAGCAAAGGAAAACATCAACAGAATAAAAATATATCCAACAGAACAGGAGAAGATATTTGGCAATGTTACATCTGAAAACGAGTTAATATTCAAATATATATATATATGTACATATATGTGTGTGTGTGTGTATATATATATATATAGAGAGAGAGAGAGAGAGAGATTCAAACAGCTCAACACCAAACAGAAAAAAATCTAATTAAAAATTGGGCAGATGACTTGAATAGACATTTCTCCAAAAAGTACATACAGATAGATGGCCGATAGCATATGAAAAGATGCTCAATATCACTAATCATCAGAGAAATGCAAATGAAAACCACAAAGAGAAAGCACCTCACTCATGTCATAATGGCCATCACCAATAAATCAACAAATAACAAGTGTTGGCAAGGTTGTGAAGGAAAGGGAACCCTGTGTACTGTTGGTGGGATTGCAAATTGGCGCAGCCCCTATGAAAAACAATATAGAAGTTCCTCAAAATATTAAGAATAGAACTTTCTTGTGACCCAAGAATTTCACTGCTGGGTTTTTATTTAAAAAAACAAAACAAAAAATCCTCCACTAGTTCACCAAAATATATGAGCCCTATGCCTATAACAGTGCTATTCACAATAGCCAAGATATGGAAACAACTGAAATGTCCATCAATGGACAATTGAATAAAGAAACTGTGGTACATTTATACAATGGAGTACTACTCTGCTATAGAAAATAATGAAATCTTACCATTTGCAACAACACAGGTGGAGCTAGAGGTTCTTACATTAAGTTAAATAACTCAGACTAAGAAAGGCAAATATCATATTTGCTCATTTATGTGTGGAATCTAAAGAATAGAATAAACAAACAAACAAAACAAAAATGGATTCATAAATACAGAGAACAAACTGTTGGTTTTTGGTAGGAGGGGAGTTAGGGGTATGGGTGAGAAAGGTGAAGGAATTAGAAACTACAAATTGGTAGGCACAAAATAGACATGAGGATGTCAAATACAGTATGGGAAATATACTCAATAATGTACAAACTATGTATGATGTCAGATGGGTACCAGATTTATCGGGGGGATCACTTCATAAATTATATAAATGTATAATCGCTGAACTGTATACCTAAAAATAATATAAAATAATATTGAATGTTAACTATAATTTAAATATATATGTAATCACAGGGTGCAAATATAGCTTAGAAAATATGGTCAATTATATTGTCATAGCTATGTATGGTGTCAGATAAGTGGTAGACTTGGGGTTATCACTTTGTGAAAGGTATAAATACCTAACAATTATGATTTTTTGTACACCTGGAACTAATTTTTAAAAGTTTGAGTGGATTGTAAAGAGATGGACCAAAAAAAAAAGGGAAAATTATATATTGCCCAAGAAGTCTCTTGGAAACTGCTTCTGAGCTACATAGGGCTGAATTAATAAAATAACTCCCATCTATCCTTTGGATCTCAGCCTAAATAAATGTCAGTTCACCACTCACCCCTAATTTCATTTAGGCTCCTGGTATGCTTTACCTTCCTGTACTTGTTCTTCAACAATGTATCACAGTTTGTAACCATGTGTTTATTGGATTGATTATTGTTTTTAATATCTGCCTTTTCTTCTGGACCAGGAGCTAATAAACCATGATCCACGTACCAATTCAGATATACCACTTGCTTGTGTATGACCTGCAAAAATAAAGGCCTTTTACACTAATAAATGGTTGAATAAAACTTAAGAAAGAGTAAAATGTTGTGACACATGAAAATTATATAAAATTCCAATTCTAAAGATTTATTTATTGTTTTTGACAGAGAGAGAGAGATACAGAGTCGGAGACAGAGAGAAGGGGGAGAGCCCAGAACAGTCTCCATAGTTGCACATCATCGGTCTTTCCACATAGTTTCATTCCACAGGTGAGCTTGGGGCTGCACAGGGCAGGAACTGGGCCAGGTCTCGCCCCAGTGAGAACTGAACTGGGGGCACTCCCCAGTTCAGCACATGGGTCAGCATGGGCCGGGGCCGGGACTCGATCCTCGGTCCCCGGGGCTGCAAAGTGAGCACCCTCCCCACTGAGCCATCCCGGCTTCCCCTAAAATTCCAATTCTAGAGGTCATCAGTAAGGTTTTGTTAGAAAGCAGCTATACTCATGTATTTCTGTGTTTTCTATGGCTTTAACTAGTGCTACTACAGTAGAGCTGAGTAGTTGTGATAGAGATTGTCAGGGCTGCAAAACAAAAATATATATTATCTGGCTCTTTACACAAAAAGTTTACTAATTTTTATTTCAGACTTTAAATTCCATGAGGGTATGAATTTGCCTTGTTTAATATTTTCCGATCCTAGCAATGTACTTATAACAGAGAAGGTACTCAGTAAATTTAAGTGAATGAATAAATAAATTATGACTAAACAAATAAGTAGCATTGGTTTCTAATCATGTACTATAACCAAAATTAGGTTTGAGAATCCTCTGATAGGCTACAATCCTTAGTTTAGGTTTCTTGTCTAACTCTCAGGAGGGCAAAAGGACCAGAAGACTCTTGTGTTTATGAGGGGATAATCAAGAGAGGAACACAACTTCCCAAGTAATAGCTAACATAGCTGTAGCCATGGCAGTGCCTCTTCCCACCCAAAATAATGGATATTTCACCATTTGAATTACTCTGAAATAGGTCCTAAAACTGTGCCCATTCTTGAATTCTGGATGAACCAAAAAAAAAAAAAAAAAAAAAGAAGTGGAAGTAGGGATGGGGTGTGAAGAGAAGATTTGTAGGATTTTTATGTTAGATATAACTCTCCATGGTTTCCTAGATTTGTAAGAGTGAGGATGGAAATAAGTAATTTTAATAATTATGTTTGGAATAATGTTTTCTCTGGCCTCTTGAAGTCAGAAAGTTATAAAGTGAATGAAGTTTTAAGTATGAGAAAGCCCTAGGTACAAAATTACTAAGAATGGTTTTCATTCAGCTGTCTATGATTCTATTTCCTTTGGATTGAGCTCTAATTCCTACTTGTTACTCCATCAGAAATGGTGCTCCCAAGAATTTTTGGCAGTTTTTTTGCTGGGGATGATGAAATAGAAACTGATCCCTCTTTCTGAAACTAAACTCCTTCCTTACATTTTAACTCTATCCATATATTTAGCTTCTCTATAGAAATAAATGCTTACATGCTCTCTGCATCAAAAGCTTACAGAAGAAACTGAAGGTTTTGCTTTTTTATATTATAAGACTTATTTTATTATAAAAATCACATTTTTGTTAATTTAAGCAATCTAAAGTTTTCTTAAAAGTCACCTAAGATCATATTAATAAAAGAATCTTTTTTAAAAGAAATATAAACAAGTTAATTTTTAAGTCATTTAAATCATCTTAAATGTCAGGTGTATCTATATAGAGGTGCATAACTCATTTATAACTCTTTTTAACTACTTCTTTAGCCTATACACCCAACCAATAAGGCCATTTCAAACTGCAAAAGAAAATCTATAAATGAGATTTGTGTCAAATGACATAAATGTTTCATGATATCTTAAAGTATTTACATAGTGGCTCTTACTACAAAATATTCTTAAGATTATTTAGCATAAAGGCAACAGTCACGTTTCATGCCTTGAAGTAAGTGAAATACACTTTGATAACATGAGTACAATTTATGGGTCTGGGAAAGTGAGCTTCACTTGTATTTACAAAAGATAAACCATGGTTTGGAGAGGATAAGTAACATGCTCAAGGTCACAAGCAGTTAGAGGTTCAAACTAGGATCAAACATGTCTCTGTTGCCAAATCTTACTCTTACACTGAATCATCTGTCTCCAGTTCATATTGTTTATCTCAAATTGGTTGTAAGTAGATGATCTCCTTTTGATATATTTTAATAAATATTAAAATGCAGGTAAAAAAATTTGTCTAAAATCGGTTTTGAAAAAACAATATGTGTGTGTATATATATATATATATATATATATATATATATATATATATATATATATGCTGTCCAAAAAGAAAAAAATCCAGCCATAAATGCCCCTATTTTTTTTTAACTTTTATTTTTTTATTTTATTGTTTTTGACAGAGAGAGGGAGAGAGAGACAGAGATACAAAGACAGAGAGAGAACTGAACTGGGGGAATTCCCCAGTTCAGCACGTGTCCACACGGTCCGGAGCCGGGATTCGATCCTCAGTCCCCGGCACTGCAAAGTGAGCGCTTAACCCACTGAGCCATCAAGGCTTCCCCAATGCCCCTATTTTTAATATTACATGTTACATAATCTGTATCTATGTCTATCTATATCTATATAAATTTACATGAGGGGTACATTTTGGAAGAAAGCATGAAAAGTATTGATAAGAGGAGTATAGGCTTAGAGTAGGTAGAGCTGAGTTTATTTCAAGCTCAGCCACTCATTATATCAATAATAATAATAATAATATAAGAAGAGTAAAGCTATGTCAGATTAAAATTCCAGAGAAGATCAAAATTCAGAAAATAATCCTGATATTTGAGGTTGCTTTTTTCCCATGACGATTTATTAGCTAAGAAAAGTCAACCAGGAGTCCAAAGTGAATTTTTGACTCATGAAACTACTTGGGATCCAGGTCCACCAAGGTTGAAAATCCATGACTCATTTTGAGCTGAAATGCTAAAAGACTATAGTCTCAGAAAAAAGGCTAAATTAAAAGTAAATTAGTTCTTTGACTGCCTATAGATAAGTTTTAGGAGATGAGAAAATGCTAAATCCTTAAACTGAAATAAGGAGATCCCAGATTCATAGTGCCTGTAGGTGCCTGATAGGAATAAATAAAAATCCTTTCCGAAGAAAGAGAAGATCATCAAAATTGTTTCTATCAATAATATTTCAATATAACATTCAGCACACAACGATATTTAATATTTTGAGAAAATAAAAGAATACAAGCAAAACTCAATAGAAATAATAAACAACAAAAAGAGACCTAAAGTAACTCCTGAAATGAATTATCAGACACAAGCCATAAAACTATTCATTACGAAATAAAATTTCAAGTGGAAAATTTGGAGATATAGCTAGAAAGAGTAGTATTATAGCAAAACTTTAAAAGAATTAAATGAAAAATAACTCAACAAAGGGGCTTTGCAACTGAGAAGAAAAAACTCAAAGAGAGAATTGATAAAACGCTAAATGAATCAAAAGACATCCAGAATAAGCCATGTAAAATAAAAATAGGATAATAAAAAAAGAAATGTAGGGGAAGCTGGGATGGCTCAGTGGGTTAAGCGCTCACTTTGCAGCCCCAGGGACCGATCATCGAATCCCGGCCCCAGCCTGTGTGGACCCATATGCTGAACTGGGGAGTGCCCCCAGTTCAGTTCTCACCGGGGTGAGACCCTGGCCCAGTTCCTGCCCTGTGCAGCCCTGCACCCACCTGTGGAATGAAACCATGTGGAAAAACCAATGATGTGCAACTATGGAGCCTGTTCTGGGTCTTCCCCCTTCTCTCTGTCTCTGTTATCTCTCTCTCTCTCTCTCTCTCTCTCTCTCTCTCTCTCTCTCTCTCTCTCTCTGTCAAAAACAATAAAAATAAATCTTTGAAAAAGAAATGTAGAGAGAGAACATTGTAAAAGGCCTTAGTTAACATATATTTAATTGGAGACCTTAGATAAATTAGAAAAAAATAAAAAAGAAAAAGAAACAATAATTTTAGAAGTACTGGC
>PVKE010038960.1:0-15223 GCA_004027555.1 Craseonycteris thonglongyai
TTTGTATTCTTAGGGTTAACTTCTTTTAACAATGCCACAGCTATAGTGCTTGATGGAAAAGCAAAGATAGCATAGTGTAGTAGATTCTCTAATAGTTTGGTCACATACCCCGATCAGCATTTCTCCAAATATATTTGCTTATTTACTTATAAATTATATGTGTTGTTCTTCAGGAAGAAATTTACTTATGACAAGTTTTCTCAAGAAGAAATGTAAATCTATTTTCAAATGGACATCTTATAGTTATGAGGTTTTTTGATTGACTTGTCAGATCAGATTGTATTTTTTTTACTTATATGTAATGGGGCCAACAAAGATTTCATTAGAATGAGGAGAGACATTAATTTTGCCTTTTTTGTTTTGTGCCTGTATTAATATTTTATTTAATCCATGGTTTCTTTGTAGCAATCTTCTGCAGCTTAGAGATTGTGTGCATAAAAATCCCATCCATAATTCCACTGAACTGGGTACACGGAAACTACCATATATGTCACAGTATATTGAAAAAGAGCCAACAGGTAAGCAAGGTGTTTATGTCAATTCCTGTACATTGAGGACTTTGTATTTTTTCCTCTAGATACCTTGAGTAGCATAGGTGATATGTGATCCTGGTCTTACTTAATGCCAGTTCAATCCATATACTAAATATTTGTAAGGTTTAATTTCTAATTTTTTGATATGAAAAAAGTGTAAATAGAAATTCTTATTTTTCCACACACACTTGGCTTCTCTTGTGCTTTCCACTTTGGAATCTATTTATTTGGAGGAGTTGTTAAGGACACTGGTTCTGGTATCATACTATTAGATTATTGGAAAAGTTACTTAAATACTTTAGTTTTAATTTTTTGATCTTAAAAGAATCTACCTCATTAAGTTGTTGGGGATTAAGTAACAGAATACTTGATATCATAGCTGTTAAATGTTTTGTTTTGTTCTTTATGCTTAGAAGCATTTCTTATTTTAATGCAATAAAACAAAAATATGTAACTTTTCTATTTATTGACTATGTTAGATAATGAGACAATATTTTGTTTAGTTCCTGTAAAATATAATTGCTACACAAACTGATATATAAAATAATGTCATACTTAGTAAAAGATTCTACTCTTTGCTACTATATATTCCTCAGTCATCAGAACTTAGTATTCAGGTTATTCAAATGTTGATAATTTTTCTTGCCATAATATACCCCATTGGTAATTTTTAGAGGTAGGGTAACATGTGTTTGTCTCGGCTCATCACTGTTTTCTTTTGGAGAATTTTATCTGAGCCTAATTTTGGGGATACATTTATTGTGGTCTAGTTGGTTCTTTATCATAATACAGATACCATTTAAAGAAGTTAACTTTGACAGGTACGTATTCACTCATAATAGAATTGAAACCATCATCATATCATATAAATTACTCAACAACTTATGTATTGAGCACCTATATGTAAGGCACTTTACTTAGATAATTGGAAGGATTATTTTCCAAGTGTCCTTAAAGAACTTTATGCACCATAGTAATTTGGTATATGGAAAGTCTTTTTGGTGGGTTCCATTACAAAAATCTTAAATACTCTAAAGGAACCAAACTTCAAAAGATATTTTTTGGGTAAAGAGGCTACATAACTCTTATAACATTATATTTCATGTTGACTTTTCACATACATTTTATAGTACTAGTAATGTACATTTGATGTTCAGTAGCATATTATTTGGCAAAAACTGGCATATACATTCAAATATTACCCCCACTAGTCACCAGAATAAAGGACATTAGTCTACCTCAACTTTTGTTTTTCAGCAATGGATCAAGAATCCAGCAAGGCTGGTTGGCCCAAACCAGCAGGAGGATATCAGACAATCACGGGCAGGAGATACGGAAGAAGACATGCATATGTCAGTTTTAAGCCGTGTATGACCAGACATGAAAGAAGCTTAGGTCGAGCTGGTGATGACTATGAAGTATTGGAACTAGATGATGTTCCAAAGGAAAATTCCTCAGGTATGCAACATGGAATTATTTAAGAGCTCTTAGTAAACATGTAGGAAATGATCTTGTAATGATTGAAATTGTGAGTTGAGTTTTATGTGTCTATGAGTATAAATATTGTTTAATACATTTTCTATTAAATTCTTTTTTGAAGAAAATAGAATATGGCCAGTCATTAAAATATACCGGTTAACTACACTAGCTTGGCAGTGATTACATTGTCATATCCTTCAGCCAGAGGAAATCTTCATCTTTAAATGAAAGAAAAAATTTTAATGTGACTTGAATATATTTTCCCTCTTGTTTTAGTTGTATTTTTAAATATTTTAGCTTGGCTACTTTTATTTTTTAAAGTTGTTTTATAAAATATAAATGTTAAGTAGTGCTTAGTTATTCAATTAAAATTTCTTAATTATTCAGTGGTTTGAAAAAAGTATTTTGCAGATATTCATGCATTGTCATGTGTGTTTTTTAACTAGAATGTCATAATTCCTCCTGTACTGAGTACACTGGATAATTCTAGAGTATTTTTACAGAATATATATATGATTATTAACTAAAGTCATTCTGTTAATCCCTTTTGTAATATGACAAGACTTCTCTTTAGTTGTAATGTATAAATTTTTGCTTCAACAAATCTCAAATATCTTTGTTATTATTATATTAGTAGTGATAAAACAATCATGCTAAAGTAATTTATAGAATAGATGATTTTGTCTTGAGATTCTGACAAACTATTGCAAATAGAATCAACATTGACTTTTTTAATTGTTTTTCATTCATAGCTGTAACATCTAAAGTTAACTCATTATTATACATGTATTACAGCAATCCATTTTGGGTACAGAAATCTAATATCAGTGTAATGACTGACATATAATCTGAATTGATGTCTAACACAATGGAGTATCATTTCTGTTAGACCTGTAACCTGTTCTTAATATCTGTTATAAGTTATTTTGAAGTTGTTTTTATTTGCATGTATTATAATAAAAAAAGTTAAGTTTGACTTGCATATCCTAACAACTGGAAGGGCATATTGGTTACCCTTCTGTGCCTCTTATTATGTAGTCTCTCATCAGCCTCTCCTTTTAATGTCTTTTACAGAATGTTTTAGGTATTAGAATTTAGGTGAAAAACGTGCAAAGACAAATGAGGGGGATGATATTGAGAGGCTACACAATGGCATAAATGAACTCAAAGGGTAACCATTCTGCCCTCCCACTTAATGTAGGGAGCTTAAAAGCACCTGTCAGAAAAATTCTCTTATATTCTCAAGTAAGTAAGAATTGGTATGATTTCTATGTAAATAGCCATTATTAAGTCAAATTTTTTCTAACTTAATGCCTCCAAATATGTTTTCTTTTGTTCTCTATGAAGGTTCCAGTCCATTGGATCAAGTTCAGTCATCTTTACTAAACAATCCTTTATTTGAAAGGAATGAAAGAGAAATCTCCATTTGTGATACAGTATTGAATGAAACCATTGAGAGCAGTCCATCCTTTGCTGCAGAACATCATAGTGGGGAAGGCAGGGAGACTTTAGGAAACAGTACGAATCTTCATAATCATTCTGAGGAGAAATATACTCCAGGAGCTTGTAATGCTTCAAGTGTGCAAAATGGAATTGCATTGGTTACTACTGACTCTTATGATCCAGATTGCAGGCATGGAGAGGATAATGACTGTCTTCAGCTTTCTGCAGAAGTTGTGGAAGGTGGTAGATATCAGGAAGTATTTGAGTTAACAAATGGAGAGGTGGAGGCTTACACTGGTCTTTCTCCACCAGTTCCCTCTTTTAACTGTGAAATAAGACATGAGTTTGAAGAGTTAGATTCAGCACCTTTAGTGAAAAGTTCTCTTGGTGATACTGAGCTTGTCAGTCAGAACAATCAGGAATTTCAGAGGTCCTCTTCTAAAGATGAAGTTGTTAGAAAGCAAGAACAAAATAATACTAGCCAGGAGAGACAGACAGAAAATTCAGCTGAAGAAGTAGCCTGTGCTCCAGGGAATATTTGCAGTGAACAAAATACCAGAAGTAGGAACAACAACCAGGGAAGTTCTGAACAGGTAGTGCGGCCCAAAGTTAGAAAAGTAGTAAGTTCAAGTCAAGTGGACCAAGAAACAGGTTTTAATAGGCATGAGACTAAACAAAGAAGTGTTCAGAGGTGGAGGGAGGCTTTGGAAGTTGAGGAAAATGGCTCAGATGACCTCTTAATAAAATGTGATGACTACGATGGAGAACATGAATGTATGTTCTTGGATCTACCTTACTCAAGAGTTACACAGAGGGAAACAGAAAACCGAATGTCAGAAAGTGGAGCCACAGCAGGAAGGCAAGAAGTTGTGGATAACACCTTTTGGAATGGCTGTGGAGATTATTACCAACTGTATGATAAAGATGAAGATAGGTAAGGTTTCACTCATTGCTTTGCCAGATTGTGTAGTGAGCAAAGTGGTTTATTTATAGTAACATGATGTTTGCTGTATGGACTCTGACATGGTCAGGATGTTAGATATTTTGGCTTATCAAATATTCTTATTTACCAAGTCTAATTATATTGTTTAGTTTTTTACAGCAACTTTCTTTGAGGTGTTTTAGGAATTTACAGGCATTGCAACTTCAAATAATGGTTATTATTACAAAAGGATAGAGATACTAATTATTTTAATTCTTGGTACTTCAGTTAATGAAATACAAGGTAAACATTTATTGTTTTAAAAATTCTGTATTAAGCCAGTCTGGGTTTAAGAAGTAAAGTCACAAAATTTTTTTATTGATAGTACTGTGTTAAATTTGCCAATTATTAATACCACCTGTTTCTTTATTGTTCCTGTTGCTTTTACTATCACTGATTTTATTTTTTACTTATTTTAATTTAGCATTTAATTTTTATTAACAACTCTATGTGATGCATATTATTATTTCCCCCATTCATGGATGAGGAAACTAAGGTATAACAGAGTTAACTAACTTCCTAAGGTGATAGAACCAGTAAATGGTGGAACTGGAATTTGAATGTCGACTTATAACTAACTCCAGACTCTGTTCTTCACCTCTACAATTTACTATTTTTAAGAGAATACTTAGCTATTCTTATAATAAACATTCTGATTCCTCTTACAAACATGGATTTATTTTTTCCCAAACTGTAAGACAACAGAAAGAAGAAAGAAATGGAGAATTTCTTTGTCCAGCTGCTGACTTTTCATTACCCCAGAATCCAAATTTTCAGGTATCCTTTTAAGCTAGTTGTAATCCCAGCTATGCTCAATTATGGTGCATCTTCAAGATTTTATTAACTTACGGAAATAATTATTTGTTTAGATTAAAAAGTACTGTAAAAGAAGAAATTTATCCTTTAGAATTTGAATGAATTTTCTGTATTTTGTTTCATATCATAAAAATGATAAAATGTGTTATTTTCTTTGGACATATTAATTAAGCTGTTATATAGTATAAGAAACTGGTAGAAACAATTGAAATATAGTTTCTGCTACTATCTTGGAAGCTTATAACTTTAAGAGTTAGCAGACAATCTTTATGTAATCTGTTTTTTTAATCAAAGGTATAAAGATAGTTAAGAACTTTTACCTGACTTATTTCTATTTTTTTCAGTTTCTGTCCACAGTATTTTAACCAAAATCCACAAAGTTCTAAAAATTGAAATTGGCAGTAAAACTTGACCTGATGTTGATTTGCTTGATGGCAAATCTTGATCTGAACTAAAATGAGGCCTTTTTCCCAAGTATTTATAGTAGATTTTGCTGCAATATTATGAGTGTTTAATTACTGGGTTTTTGCTTGGACCCTACTGGGAATTTAGTATTTCTAAATCTTGTGGGGGTGGGGGGGGTAGAGGGTTCTAAATAGTACCTCTAGGTTACTATTTTAAAAAATAATAAACAATTTATGGTCTTGGATAACTTACCTTTTTGAAAGTATACAGTTGTTATATTCCCCCACCCCCCCGGTTACAGTTTGGCTTTTTTGAAGAAAATCATTTAATTTGGCTGTTCCTTTTCCATTGCAGACACACTAATCAAAAAAATAAAAACTTCTTTGTTGTTTCCTTTTTATAGTTAGGCCTAATGTCATCTAATGAAGTTGATAAAATCTTTACAGTTTGCCAACCTTAAAAGAAAGGGCAGTTTTCTTGGCTCTTGGTTTTTAAATTGATTCCTTTTGTCGATAGTAGAAATGTTCTTAGTTTATTTATTTATAATTTTTTTCATTAAGTGATATATCAGTACTCTGACCAACAATACATTTCTTACAAACAATATACAGATGAGAAAAACACTTATAGGTAATAAACTTTTTTTTTTTCTTTTTTTTTACTTTTAGTAATTTATTATATTGACTTGCAGAAACTGTAGTTTGTGGTGTGTTTAAATAATGAAACTAATTTTGGAGCGTTCTTTAACACATATTGAAATGTCAGAAATACTCAGGGTATTTTTTTAAGACTCCTTATAGTAAGTTCTCAAGGATAATGGTTCTACCTAAGATTCTATTTATATTGGCATCTGTAAGACTTGAGGTATGTTTTAGGGCCTCATTTCAGTAGGCTATATAATTTTCAGGAGCAATTGTATTTCTGTATTATTGTTTCCAGTTCTCCTACCCTAATTCCCTGTAAAGGATCACATTTGCCAGCTACCTTTTAATATGGTGCCAGATAAAAGGTTGTAATTTAATAGTCATGTAGTTTTATTCTGCCACTTGTTCATCTGCCTTATATTTCACTGTAGTCCTACTTGGTTCTGATATTAGTAGGTAGGAGAAATGGTGAAACACAGAGACTCTACCATAAAAACCCTGAGAAGGAAAGGATAAATACCTTTTGCTTTGAGTGTGTGTGATTTTTTTTTTTTTTGAGTTTTCCCTGCTTTGTGAAACTTAAAGATGATACACTTGAAAAGATTTCTTGTCATGTTTGTATTATTATTCCTACAAATAGACCTCCCTTATCAAGAACATAACTAAAATTTTCTGTGACATTTGTAGATACAGGAATTTAGTTTATATATTCTTTATAAGTGGAAAAGTATTTTAATGAATACATGGCCCATTTCTTCCCTGAAAAATTCTAAATCAGGCATGTTCAACCTGTGGCCCACGACAGCTTTGAAGGAGGCCCAACCTAAATTCTTAAAACATTGTAAAATTATCTTGCGACATTTTTTTTTTTTTAAGCTCATCAGCTGCTGTTATTGTGTTTTATGTGTGGCCCAAGACAATTCTCCCATTGTGACCTACAGAAGCCAAAAGGTTGGACATAAATGTTCTAAATGATCACTTAATCACATTTGAAACCTTACAGTCTGTGGGATAAGCACTACAGCTGATAGCATTGCTCTTAACTGCTTGACAGGAACTGAGCACCACCTTGTTAAATGAGAACTGCAAGGGTAATTTAATAGGCAGCATATAATTACCAGACTTGGAATGAGACAAAAGAGCTAAGGCTAACACTCTGCTTTTTTTGAAATGTTCGATGAGAACTATAATGACTGTTTGAGGACAAGATCTTGGGTTTAAAAGGACCTTTCAGCCATGCCAACACATGTTAACCTTGGGCCTAACTGTTCTGAGGAGAGGCATGCCACTTCCTAACCATTTCTTACAGCATTTGAGGTTTCTTTCAGTATTTCTGTCCTCAGGTCTTAACCTTACTTAAAAGGTAAAAAACCTTACCTAAAACAAAAAATGTCAGGAGAGCTTTTGTTGTTGTTGATGATGATGTTAGGCTAATAAAAGAACTATTAGCCATTTAGTTGATTTCAGTTTGATGTATTCCAAAACAGTTTATTGAAATCCTCCTCTAAGTGTCAGACTTTGTTCCAGATTACTCTGTAAATTCAAATAATAAAGATCCCTCTTCCCTTGGTGTTCACGAGCTTTGTGAAGGAGACAGAATGTACAGATTATTATCATGAGGCCAAATTAAGTCCCTTTCCTCTTTTATATAAATTAGTTGAGAGCCATGAAAAAAGAGCTCCTCTGTTCTGCCTATATCCCAACAAGTAAAACACCCTTGAGCAGTCCAAACAAAGATCTTAAAGTGCATGCTCTAACATTCTAGTAAACCTTTTTATCTTGTTTCCATGTTCAGAATAAGTGACTTATGGATTAAGTAGCTTTGTTCTCAGGCATGCTAGGGATTACAGATTGTAATATTCTGATATTAACAGAAGAACCAGAGAATTATAAAAGGCAGGCACAATTGGAAAAGAACAACCATCTGGGCCTTATTTACTAAAGTAAGGAGCCTTATAGATTTAAATAACTTCCATCTGTATCATTGTATTACAACAAAATTCAGTGGTGAAATGTCCCACACTGCTTATATTATCTTCAGTATAGTATCTTTGAAAATGTAGAGAATTATGTTTTAACACAATTCCATCTGGAGTGTTTTCAGTAAAATTGAAAGTGTTTTTCATACTCTACTAGTCAGGTAACAAAGTTAACTAAAATTTCATTTTTTCCTAGGCTCCTGTATAGTTCAGTATATGTGGATGTGATAAATGCCAGGGAGGACAAACTGGTTCTTGTAAGGATTTAGTGAGGAAGAGGTTGCTTTAGGCTGGTTTTACTTATAGATATTATTTCTACCAAGAATTTGTACATAAATTGTTTGTCTGGAAATCATATATAATTTCATTCAAATATAAGAAAAATTTTTTTGTTCACAATTGAATGTGTAAAAAGTGTAACATTAGTAAATTATAGTTTTTGCTTTTGTATATAGCTCTAAATACTAGTGGGAGACAGTACCTATGATAGACTACAGAAAATCAAAATGGTACTTAATTTAATTTTTACTCTGAGAAATTTAAAATGTTTAACTCACGTGCTTTCATAATCAAGAATAAGTAGGTCCTCTTCACAATTACTTTGTGTCCTATTTGTTGTGTTGCTTATTCTTCTTGAAAAGTTATTTTTAAATCCTCTTTACTTTTTGCTTTTAGTTTCAGTTCTTGTCATCTTAGTAGATATAATAACTGTTGTTTCTTGCTTTCCTGGAGATACTGAAATAATTAAATGTGAACTTCCTTGTTTTCCTCTTCTCCATATTAGAATTATCTCAGTCTTTGTTCCTGTTGTTTAATTTCTTAAGTGAAGAAACAACTTTTTTCATTGTGTTCCCACAGTCATATCTGATAACTTTATCTATTGTCCTTATTTCTAGGTTGCTTCCCTCCACCTCTCATTCTCTAATTTTACTGAATTCTAGGGGAAACTTTCACTTGATCTTGTTCCGTCTATTAATTGCTTGCCTGTTTATGTTTTCTCTTTCACTGCTGAATTTTCAGAATATATGTTCCATAAAATTATTGCTTCTATTCTTTCATTATACACTGTTCTTAAACACTTCCAAAACTAATTCTCGGTATTATTTCTCTGTTCTCTAATGTTAACAATTGACCTCTTAATGCCCACACCCACTTGACTTTACTCAGTACCTATTTTCTTTGACTCTATTGCTATTATTGTGCTGTTTACTCACCTTTTCCTGCACTATGGTTTCTTCCTTGCAACGTCTTTTCTGGACCCCAGGGTCTACAAACATTTTTAAAGGGTGACCAGACAGTAAATATTTTAGGCTTTGTGGACCAAAAGATAAAATTGAGATAAAAGATAAAACTTGATTAACCATTTAAAAATGCAATAAACAACAACATTTTTAGCTTCTAGCTCATTAAAAAAATGGACAGATGACCAGAATTGGATCGTGGCCCAGTGCATAATTTGCTGACCTCTGATATAAAGAGAGACTAAGACTTTTAAAGCTAATTGGATAACCAGATGGCTGATACTGCCATTCAGTAAGACAAAGCAGAGAAAGTAGACTAGATTTTCTTTGGGAGAGAAAAGAAGAAAATGGTGGTGTGCTGGTAGAAAATCTAATTGAAGTGTCTAAGTAGATAACATATAATGAAAAGAGTAACTGCTACTTTTATTAAATATTTACCATTTTCTAGAAATTGTACTAAACATTTTACGTGCAGCATTCAAACATCATTGTAGACCTGAAAAGTAAATACCTTTTTAGAAGATTTATTTTACTGAGAGAAGGTGAGAGAGAGAGAGAGTGAGAAAGAGAAGAGGGGGAAGGGGGCAGAGCAGTCTCCATAGTAATACATCATTAGTTGTGACATAGTTTCATTTCACACAGGTGGATGTGGGGCCAAGCAGGGCAGGGACCGAACTAGGGGCTTCCCACATGGGAGACGAACACCTTCACTGCCAAACCATCTCAGCAGTTACCAGTTGCATCACAGTTCAGCATATGGGGTTGCTTGTGCCAGGGCCAGGATTTGATCCTCAGTCTTCCATTTGTAAGGCAAGTGCTCAACTAGCTGAGCTATCCTGGTATCCCCAATAGCATTTTTTTTTTTTAATGTTTAAAATTTTATTTATTTGTTGAGAGAAGGTGAGAAAGACAGAGAAAGAGAGGAAAGGCGGGATGGCCCAGAGCCATATCCATAGTTGTATTATACATCACTAGTTGTGACATGGTTTCATTCCACACAAATGGGTATGGGGCCACACAGGGTAAGAAACAAACCGGTGGCCTCCTGCATGGGAGATGAGAACCTTTGCCACCATCCTGGTGGTTACCAGTTGTGCTGTAGTTCAGCATGTGGGGTTGAACAGGCCAGGGCCAGGAATCAAACCCCAGACCTCGCGATTACCAGGCATTCGGTCAGCCGCTGAGCCATCCTGGCATCCCTGTTAATAACATCCTATTTTTTTTTTTTTTCCTTTTTAAGATTTGTTTTATTATTTTTGAGAGAAGAGAGAGAGAGAGAGAGAGAGAGAGAGGTGAGAGGGCCTAGAGCACTCCCCAAAGTTGTACATCGTTAGTTGTATCATGGTTGTTAATAGCATCTTGATCTCTTGGATTCATCTGCCCATAGAAAGAAGAACTCACTAACTAGTCTAGATTTTAGTAATATACCATCATCATAAAATTTATTAACCAATTATCATGTCCTTTCAAAACAAACTAAAATTTGTTGGGGTGGTGGTGTTTGTTGTTTGTTTGTTTTTGTTTTGTTTTTGTTTTTCTTTTGGTTTCTCATAAATCAGTACACAAAGGAAAATCTTTAAAGGGTTCTTGACCAAAATGGTTACTATGGTTGGAAGGAGCATTTAACACTTCTTTTCAACATTGAACAGTAATATTGTTGCTTTGGGTAGCATATGATGAGTAGTGCTTTAAGAATAGTGAAATGTAACTAAATTAAGAAAAATTAAATATAACCAAACGTAATTTGCTAAGGTTCTTTAGTAACCCTTTTATTGTACGTTTTGGTTCCTTATCTAAATATTCTCTTGAATCGAAATTTATTTTGGAGTTCTACCAAAGGACTCCACTAAATATTTTGTCAGTGCTACTTTGTATGAATTTGAATCACTCTCCATTTTAAAGTCTTGTGGAAAGGAAGAAAAAAAAATAGTTAAAAAGATTTTAAAACATGGTAATAGTGGAAATTTATTCATGGAAGATATTGTATCAGTTGTCTATATGTAATCAGAATATTGTTTTAGCAAGGCCAAATGAGTAATAAATCTATTGGTATTTATCAAGATAACATTTAACTTAAAATTACCAAGTTATATTTAGAACTTTATTTAGAAATACGAGGCCTGACAATTAAGTTTCCAAATTCACCCTAGAAAATGTGCTAGATACCTTGTTGCTGAATATCACTATGGTACCTTCAAAGTACTCCCCTTGGGAAGCTGTGCCTAATCCATGCTTCAAAGCAATTTTGGAACTGTTTTTCTGGAATGGCCATCAGAGCCATCCTCATTACCCTTGATGTTGTGAATGTCATCAAAATATATTCCTTTCAATACTTCTTTTACCTTCTGGTCAATAAATAATTAATTAGGGGCCAGAACAGGTAAGTAGGGAGGGTGTTCCAATACAGTTATTTGTTTGCTGGCTAAAAACTTCCTCACAGTTACGTGTCAGCTGGTGCACTGTCATGATGCAAGAGCCATGAGTTGATGAAGAGTCTAGGTTGTTGTCATCTAACTTTTCATGTAGCCTTTTCAGCACTTCCAAATAGTCAACTTGATTGACTGTCCAGTTGGTACAAATTTATAATGAACAATCCATCTGATATTAAAAAAGTTTAGCAACACCATTTTGACTCTTGATTTGTACGGACAGAACTTTTTTGGTGGTGGAGAATCGGCTGCCTTCCATTGTGCACTTGGATGCTTTGTTTCAGGGTTGTATTGATGCACCCATGTTTCATCACCACTGATAACACAGCTCAAAACATCGTCTTGCCTCTCCAAATGGCCTTGGCAAACTTGGACTCTTCTTTGCTTTTGTTTATCAGTGAGAGCTCCATGGGGACCATTTCTACACACACCTTTCTCATGCCAAGATTTTCAGTTCAGATTTTTCTGTTTCTCTATTGATATTTCTTTGGTCTGCTGTGCTTCTCATAGTCAGCTGATAATTTTGACACACAACTCGACAAATTTTTTCCATATTTTCATCAGTTCTTGTTACTGGCCACCCTGACCTCTCTTTATCAGTGATGCTTTCTCTCCCCTCAGAAAAACATTAAATCCATTTGCACACTGCCATTTTCTTCATGGTATTATCTCCATAAAATTGTCCTAACATGTCCCTAATTTCACTTCTACTTTGGCCAAATTTAACAAGAAATTTAATGTTTGTTTGTTGCTCTAACTCAATCTCCAACACTTTCGCAATGACACAGAAAAACATGCAACAACAGTAACAAATGCCACATTCAGCAAGAAACCGCCACACATTGACACAAACACAGCTGTGAGACACTAATATATCAAGGTTATGAAACCTTACCAAGTTGTGTTTCAGTATTGCCAACATAAGTGCATGGTGGAAAGTTTGTGAGCTTAATTGTCAAATCTTGTACGTCTAAAATATAAAGAATGTAAGCACCATGAAATTATCTACTTTAGAGAAGAAGTTAGTAATTGATCATTTCATTATTTGCCATATGCTGTATTCATATGAAAAGGTGATATTCTGCTAAATATATTTGTTTATTTTTAAAATACATTAAAAATTGAATTGGCACCTGATGACGCACGCATATGTGACATCAATAGTCCATTCTATACCATGATTCCTGGTTAACACTCCAAATGATAAATAAATGGACGTGTAAGGAGGGCTTATTTTATTTCTGTTCTAAATTTTCAGTTCAGAATGTAGTGATGGAGAATGGTCTGCTTCTTTGCCTCATCGATTTTCTGGTACAGAAAAAGATCAGTCCTCAAGCGATGAAAGCTGGGAGACTCTCCCAGGAAAAGATGAAAATGAACCTGAACTACGGAGTGATAGCAGTGGTCCTGAAGAAAACCAAGAATTATCTCTTCAAGAAGGGTATGTTTAACAGTGAGGTTTATTATATTGTACAAGAATGCTATATATCACATTCAAGTGTGGAATGCAAATTTTAATTGCATTTATAAGCCTGTGTAGGACCAGTAGGTTCTACTAATTTATTTGTTATGTTTTTGGTATCTTAAAAATAACAAGTTGAAAATACTGGTAATTTCAGTATCTTTTATTGTGATATAGTATATGTTTCACTTTGCTTTATTGAAGAAAACTTGGTTATTTGAAAGATCACTTTGGTTGAGTTTTAGGTATGAGTGAATTAGAACTAACATTGCTAGAGTGGAGATAATGGCAAGGGAGAGGGGGCAGCCTTAGAAGGAAATCAGTGAGTTACAAAAATGGAATGTTAGTTGAATGTTTAATTGCATTAGGTGATATCTCCAGAAATCAATGCTTGATGTTAAACATCTTTGTTTTTTCCTAACTTTAATGGGAATGCTTTAGTACAGGTGTTGTCAAGCTTACACTGTGAAAGGCCAGATAGTAAATATTTTCAATCTTGTGTGCTAGTCTCTGTTGCAGCTACTCATCTCTGCCAGTCTGCCTTTGTGATGTAAAAGTATCCATAGACAAATATGTAAATGATAGGTGTGATTGCCTTCCAACAACATTTTATTTATAAAAACAAGTGGCAGGCTAAAAATAACCTATAGCCCTAGTTTACCAAGCTTTGCTCTTACTGTTTCCCCAGTAAGAATGATTCTGGCTTTCAGGTTGATTTCACAGACACACATTTTTAAATCACATTAAGGAAATATTCCCATTATTAGTTTATAGATTTCTAGCAAGAATGTTTGTTGAATTTTATTAATCTTTTAAGCGTCAGTGGAAAGGATCAGAATGACTTTTCACTTTTTACCAAATGATCATGAGGAGTAAATAATTCTGTTACTAGATTTCCTAACGTTTAACTACCTTTGCTTCTTGAAATAAACCCAACATGATTACATAGTCATGTTTATTCTTGTTTTAGTGAGCTGCAGGATCCTATTTACTAATATTTTATGTAGGATTTTTATATTGAGACCCATAGTGCGAATTGTCTAGTTGTTGTCTCGATAACAGTTTGATACTTACTTTGCGGAAAGAACGTGTATCTTTTTTGTTTTTGACTTCTTTGCTATTTATATAACTTATTTAAAAGTTGTTAGTGTTTACTTGTGAAACCTTCTAGGCTTGGTGGTTTATTGTGAGGGAATACGTCTTTGATAATTTTAATATTTTTTCTATTGTAGTTTGTTGATTCTAATTTTTAGTCTCTCATAGAATCTGTTTTGTTGAATATGCTTTCTTAGGAAAAAAATCTGTTTTAGCTTGAGCTAACATTAAATTTTGTACTTTTCAAAGATAAATTTCCAGGTTGTGATTAATTCTGTAAGAAAATCTGGTAGTAAAATACGTTAGAAAATCTGTAAAGAAAGAAATTTGCAAAGGTAATTGGTTTTGAGTGTGGTAAGTTGAGGTGGAGTTTTGTTCTGGTCCTGATTTTATGTTCAATTGTGTTTAATCACTTTTACTTAGTAAATTATAATTTGTGATAGTGTTAGGTTGGTGCAAATGTAATTGCGGTTCTGCATTGTTGAAATTTGCTATTTGATATTGAAATACATTTTTTAAATAAATGTTGTGCTATACATCATATTAGTGTGCATTTCTCTCTGCTTTTTTGCTAATGACTTATTCCTTGCTGTTTATTTTATATTTGTTTTAGACTATGGAAATGATGTTAGGCAAAAAAAAAAAAAAATTGAACAACTTTTTTTTAAGATTTATTTTTATTGTTTTTGACAGAGAGAGAGAGATACAGAGACAG
>PVKE010038961.1:0-15224 GCA_004027555.1 Craseonycteris thonglongyai
CACTTCACTAGCAATTAGGGAGATGCAAATAAAAACCACAATGAGATACCATCTTACACCTGTTAGAATGGCTATAATCAACAAGACAAGGGATAACAAGTGCTGGAGAGGCTGTGGACAAAAAGGGACCCTCATACACTGCTGGTGGGAATGTGAATTGGTACAACCACTGTGGAAGGCAGTACGGAGATTTCTCAAAAAATTAGGAATGAAATTGCCATACAACCCAGCAATCCCCCTTCTGGGTATCTACTGAAAAAACTTGAAAACCTTAATTTGTGAAGATATATGTACCCCAGTGTTCATCACAGTACTATTCACTGTGGCCAAGTCATGGAAACAAGCAAAGTATCCTTTGATAGATGACTGGATAGAGAAGTTGTGGTACATTTACACAATGAAATACTACTCAGCGATAAGAAAAGATGAAATACAGCCATCTGTGACAACATGGATGGACCTTGAAACCATCATATTAAGCGAAATAAGTCAGACTAAAAAAATCAAGAAACATATGACTTCACTTATAGGTGAAATATACAACTAAAAGTAACAAAGAAACAAAAACTCATGGACAGTCAACAGTTAATTGGTTACCTGAGGGTAAAGGAAGTAAGTGGGTGGAGGAGTAAAGAGATGGGGGATAGGAAGAGGGCATCAAGTATATGGTGATGGAAATAGAACTGACTCTGGGTGGTGAGCACATAATGCAACACATAGAAGATATAATGTAGAATTGTACTCCTGGAACCTATGTAATTTTTTCCAACCAATATCACCCCAATAAATTTAACAATTAAAAATAGTAAATAAAAAATTTTAAACAAACAAAAAAACCCAATATTTAATGTGATCTCCTTGATTTGTTTTTGTTGAAATTTATTGGAGTTCCAGGTATTGTTCTGAATTTTAGGGGTGCTTAGATTCTATGAAGTTTCAAAGATAGTCCTAAAAAGGCTGACATTTACAACATAAACTGTTGCTTTGCTATACCCTTCTAATCATATGTAAAGGCAACAGAATTTTCTTGATTTTGCAATGTCTGCTGATAAATAGTGATTATGTAAAACATATTTGGTTGAAGGGGTTTGAGCAAGTAAATAATGGTTTGCATTTCATCTTCATAATTGAGCTAATTACCTTGTCTAGCTTTTTTTTGTTTTGTTTTTTTGGTGTGGAGGAGTTTTGTGTTTTTATTTTGGTTTCCCCCCTAATACCACCCCAAGAGATCTATACCTTCAGGTGATAGGGTATATTGAGAAACTGTTGGGCTCTCAGGATCTTCAGCATGTGTGGTTACAGGTAGGACTGAGTACTCTGTCTTAGATCACTAAAGTTGACTTATACGCAGTAGACTCTCAGTTAACCATTATCCACGGGGATAATGCCACATAAATATGAGTAGACTCTCTATTTGAGAGCCGATTACTTGAGATTTTGCCGGTTGCTTGAGTACCAGTTAACAGAGAATCTACTGTATTACTTAGAACTTGCTAGATTCGAATGTTCAAAGTAGAGAACATTAGCATGTGTTCACCCAGGCAGTTCATGCTATTCTAGCCATTCAAGTTGAATACATTGCATTTACTAATTATATGGAAAATAAAAAAATTAAAAATAATTATACTATTATAGAACGATTTTTGGCCATGGCTTTTTTTTATTAGTAAACTAAGAATCTTTAGCTTTTCTTTAGTTGTATTTGCCTTCCCACAAACCAGATTAATATGGTCAGATCCATCATAAAATTATAATAAAAAAAATGACAGTCAATTTTGTGAATTCCTAAAGACATGATTTTTTATGTATGGGGGCTTAAAAGAATTCCAGTGAGGCCATTCTATAATTTTATAATGATGCTCTAAGTCAGGGGTCTCCAAACTTTTCAGCCCACAGGCCGCATTAACTATCAAACAGCAGTTTGGGGGCCGACTACACACTCAAGGCCCAAATAAAAAAGAATCAAAAAAGGTCTCCATGGGCCCGATGAGGGCCTCACTGGCCGCATCCAGCCCGGGCTGTAGTTTGGAGACCCCTGCAAATGTATGGTTTACTTTGTTTTAGTAGTTTTTTTGTATCCTTTATTAGCATCCTCTTGTACTCTCCCAAACTGCTACTTGTAAATCTCTTTCCATAAAAGTTCTACCAACTGCCCCTTCCTCATTATTAGCATCTGATTACACAACATTTTCGCATCAGTGAACTTCCTCTTCTTTCTAACCCCATATATATTCTAGTTAACATCAACCTCTATACTCACCCTTTTTCACATTTGCTTCTATCTCAATATCTCAGTAACAAAGCTTTCTTCCTTCTACCAAAGGTTAACTTTTTCTTTTTTGCTCTGTATTCTATAATTTTCCAATTTATCCCTGTTTTTTCCTGTATGTGAAACGCTCCTAGCATCTTCCTTCTTTCTTATTCTTTGTAAGCATTTTCTTCCGTGAAAACAACAAACAGGATAAACCATGACATTACCTTTGCTCATATGGTTCACTTTAGCAAGCTCTTTAGTTTCATTCATCCTTGTCAGGCTTCTTAAAAGAGTAGTTATTTTTTGTTATATACATTTCCTTGCCTCTCATTATTGTAATCCTGTTAGGTGTTTACTACCACTTCACTGAGAGAAACTGCTCTTGACAAAAATAACCAGTGACTTCTAAATTACCATACTCACAAGTTCTTTTTCAGGTCTTATTTTGGCCTTTGTAGTATTTTATGCCAATAAAAAATTGTTGACTATTTCTCTTTCCCTAGACTTCTGTGGGTCCACATTGCCTTGTTTCCTTTTCTTACACATTTGGAAGTTCTGCCTGAATATTCATTTTAAGCTACTTTTTTCTCTCTCCTTGAAAATGATATTACCAAGGCTTTCATCCTTTGTCCTTTCTTTTCTTATTTTACATACTTTCTCTCTCGATAATCTTGTTCTTAGCCTTGGTTGCTCGGAACCAAATCTATATTTATAACAGTTTTTTAAGTGAACTAAATAACTTTCCTACAGATACTTCATACTCAGGATTTAATGCATCTAAAACTTTCTGAATCAGGCTCCTCTGATACTCTTTACTTTGATGAGCCAAACTACCATCGTCGTCCAAGCTAGAAAAATTAGGACCATTTTTGAGTCTTCTCTCTCTTTTATTACCCTCTTTCTTTCTTTCTTTCTTTCTTTTTTTTTTTAATATTATATTTTATTGTTGAATTTAATGGGGTGACATTGGTTGGTAACAATCAGACAGTTTCCCAATCTTTCTTTTTTTTTAAGATTCACTTTTATTGTTTTTGACAGAGAGAGACAGACAGAAACACACAGAGTGAAGAAACACACAGAGTGAAAAACACACAGACTGCCCAGAGCAGTCTCCATAGTTGACAGCATTAGTTTTCCACATAGTTTCACTCCATAGGTGGGCTGTGTAGGGCAGGAACTGGGCCAAGAGCCTCCTGCATAGGCCCCGGCAAGAACTGAACTGGGGTCACACCCCAGTTCAGCATATGGGTCTGCCTGGGTGGGGGACAGGATTTGATCCTCAGACTCCGGGGCTGCAAAGCGAGTGTTCAACCTTCTGAGCCCTCCCAGCTTCCCCTACCCTCTTTCTTTTAAGAGTTGTATTATTCCTTTTTTAAATCTATCTATCTATTGCTCCTTCATAGATCAGAGTACCTAATGTCTAGCTTGGAATGTTTATGTTTACTTTACTCTCTAATTGATATTCCTACTTTTATTCATCCACAAATTTATCCACCTTAATGTTGTCAGAAGAAAAAGAAATTATTGAAAACAAAAACAAATTTAAAAAATCATTATTTTCCTTCATAAATCTCATAAAAAATTCTCAGAGCTCATATATGATAATGTCCAAAGAAATTTTTTCACTTCCTTTAAATACAGCTGTTTAACAATCTATGGCAATTTCATGCTTACATTGTCTTTGTATCTCTTCTTACTTTGCCACCCTATGTACAAAAAGTCCACATTGATTCTCACGTGGACTTCTCCAAAACCTACCTCTCTGATCTCCTTAGTGTCTCCTTGGCTTTCTGTCTCTAACTCGAATATAACATTATGATTTCCCTGCAAACAGAATTGTAATCATTTTCCTAGTTCAAAAACATTTAATAAATGTCAGTTTAACCTCTTAAGAGCCTAGACATTTCAAGTACAATTTTCTGCACGAAATTCTTGTGGTCTTCCAATTATAATATGTTTCTCTTTTGAGCCTTTATAGTCATCTCTTGCAATAAACTTATTTTGCTAAATTTGGAGTAACATGTAAACTTGTGATAGGATTTTCTGATTAAAGGTAATGTTTTAAAGTAAAGAGATTATATTTTACTGATTTTTGTTTATTCCGCAGAGCCTTAACAAAATGTGTGCTAATAAAGAGTTAAGAGAAAATCATTACCTACTTAACTGATTCGTTATGTGAATTAAATGGGACGGTGTGGTGAGAAAAATATTGTAATGCAAAACCCATTTTTAAGCATTATTATTTATAATTTTTACTTTGCCAACAGTATTTCTAGCCAATGTTTGTTATTATGTGAATAAACATACTCAAATGAATAACACAACTTCTCCAGGTTACAAACATCATCATGTATTAAAAATGAGAACCCTAGGTGTCATTTATATGATACTTTAGATAGATATTAATGTTGTTATCCCAGTACTAATAATTGAAAATCACTGGGTGGGTTATTTTAACCATTACTTATAAGTATATATAGTAATTATATAGTGACAATTGTATACTATAATGAACATAATATTCTTTGATATGTGACTATAATATTTTAATATTACCATGTGTTCAGCAAGAACAGGACAAGATGAAAGATGAACTCCATAAAGAAGAGAAAATGTGGGAAGAGAAATTTAAGCAGCATGAGGTATCTATTTGTTTTTACTCAGTGCAATAATCATTCTTCATTTGAAATGCTTGAACTAGACATTTAAAAATAATATTGCCTATCTGGTGTAGGGTTTAATTTACTAGAGCTTTAAACATTCATTTATCATTAGAAACTTGTCTTGAAATAAAATGTCCTGAAAATTAAAATAAACTGGTTAGTGAGTATGTTTATATAAACTTACAATTCTAAAATTTCTTTTGAGATTTGAAGAAACACACAATTATGAACACGTCATTATGATTGAAAATTGTTATGAAATGTTACTGCGTTTCTTGAACACAATTAGTTGAATGTGCTAAATAACCCCTTTGAATTTTTAAAGGTTTATTTTTATTTTATTTTTTTGACAGAGAGATAAAGAGAGAGAGAGGGGTGAGGGCCCAGAGCAATCTCCATAGTTGTACGTCATTAGTTTTCAATATAGCTTCATTCCACAGGTAGGCGAAGGGCTGCACAAGCAGGAACCAGGCTGGTGGGGCAGGGGCGTGGGGGTGAGGGGTGGGGTGGGTAGCCCAGTAAGAACTGAAATGGGAGCACACCCCAATTCAGCATATTGGCCCACATGGCCCAGGACTGGGATTCGATCCTTGGACCCCAGGGCTGCAAAGTGAACACTGAACCTGCTGAGCCATCCCAGCATCCCCAACCCCTTTGAATTTAAGATGATTCTAATGATACATTTATTAAAGTCTAATATTTATTTACCCCAGTTTTTTGTTTTTTTTTATTTTTTTTTTATTTTTTTTTTACCCCAGTTTTTATACATAAGTAATTACAAGTATAAAGTAGATAAAATTTCTCATACTTGTGTTGTTCACCTCAGCATACTATCTCTCTCTGTATTTCCTTCAAGTGTTTTCTTTATGTATATAAATACAACCCAGAAAAGGTAGGTTTTCATACTGGCCATGTTTTTGTTTTTGTTGTTTGGGTTTTGTTTGTTTGTTTGTTTTTGTTTTTATTATTTTTAAACAGCTTTATAAAGATATAAATTACATACAACAACATTTATTTATTTATTTATTATTAATTGTTAAATTTATTGGACCAATTTATAGTTCTGGCAACAGTGCATGAGTATTCCCTTTTCTCCACGTCCTCACCAACACCTGTTGTTGGTCGAGTTATTGATGATAGTCATTCTAACAAGAATGAGATGGTATCTTATTGTGGTCTTGATTTGCATTTCTCTGATGATTAGTGTTGTGGAACATCTTTTCATGTGTCTATTAGCCATCTGTATGGAGAAATGTCTAACAGGTCTTCTGCCCATTTTTTAATTGGGTTGTTAGTTTTTTTTGGTGTTGAGTTGTATTCAGTTTCTTATATATTTTGGATATTAACCCTTTAGTGGATGGCTTTGTTATGTGTTCTATTTCCATTTTTATTTTTTCTCTGTCTTTGCTGAAGTTCTCCCTAAGTTTATTGAGTATTCTTAATGTTATAAACCCACTTCTGGCAGATTTCTTGTCTCCATTTTGTTTCGTTATTTTTCTCGAGCTTTGTTCTGTTTATTTGGGACATGTTTCTTTGTCCCCCATTTCTGCTGCCTCCCTGTGTTTGTTTCCATGTGTGTTGATAGGGCTGCTATACCTTCCAGTCTTAGTAGAGTGGCCTTATGTAAGAGATGTCCTGAGAGTCCTCTGGTGAATCTTCCTGATCACCAGAGCCAGTTGTTCCAGGTCTATCCCTGGTGTGGGTTGGGTGTGCCTGCCTATTGTAATTGTGCCTCTGTTGGTGTTTGCATGTCAATTTGAGGGATTGACTGTTGGGTTGATTGGTTGTGAGGATGGCCTATGACTACAGTGGGGAGCAGCTGTGTAGAGGCTGAGCTGACTCTACGGAGGAGGGTATACTTTACCGGGGCTCTGATGGCAGTCTGCCCTTTGCATGTGTCAGCCTTGGAGGCAGCTGGAGGATGCTCTGGCTTAGTCTGAAGCTGGCCACTGGGTGTGTCAGCCCCAGGACCTCCTAGGAAGGGATCTGCTGCTGGCCAAGTTCAACCACAGCCTGTGCCCTGCCTGGAGCCTTCTGGCATCAGCCACAAAGCAATCCACAGAGAGAATGGAGTAGAAGCAAGGGGTCTAAAGTGTTAGTAGTTAGAATGATCACAAATTACTTTTACAAATCAGTCTGAACATTCTAAGACAATTGATGATCCACAAGGATAATCAATACAAATAAAATTACACCTGGAAATTTAATATTATAAATATTGAAATTAAAGACAAAGGAGGAGAAGCCTGAAAAGTAGCCAGAGAAAAGAGGCATATTACCTAAAAAGGGGTAAGAGTGAACTAACAGCTGATTTATTAAATGAAATAATGGATGGAAGACAATAGGAGAATAAAAATTTAAGTTGAAAGTGTTAGTGATTTTTGATCATAAGTATTCTTTGAGTCCTGAGTCTTCCCTGACTTTCTGGACTCAGTTTTCATTTCCTATAGTATACATCTAAACACTCTTCAAGGCACATTTTTGGATAACGAATTTTCTCCATCTTTGTAGCCTTGAAAATATTTTTAGTTTGCTCTTAAAACTGAATAATTAGTTTCCTGGGGTTTAGAATCCAAATTTATTACCATTTAGGTTTAACTATTTATTTATTTATTTATTCATTTATTTTTAAGAATTTATTTTATTGTTTTTGAGAGACATAGAGAGGCAGAGAAAAGGAGGAGGGCCCAGAGCAGTCTCCATAGTTGTATGTCATCAGTTTTCAACATGGTTTTTATTCTACATAAATGGGCAGGGGCAGTGTAGGGCAGGAGCTGGGCTGGGGGCCTCCCACATGTGAGGCATGCCCCTCTGAGCCAGGGGCCAGACCAGGGGGCATGAACTGAACTGGGAGGCACACCCCAGTTCAGTATATGGGTCTGCACTGGCTGAGGCCAGGACTCAGTCCTAGGTTCCCGGGGCCACAAAGCAAGTGCGTAACCTGCTGAGCTATCCCACCTTCCCCGTGTACTTACTTATTTTGCCAAGGCTGTGATCACAAATTTGATACTTATTCCTTATATTATTCTGAAGCTTTAGGATTTTTCACTTTTTACATTCATCCATATGTATTTACTGGTTTTCAATTGTGTGCCAGGTACTTCTCTAAGTGGTCAAGATACAGCAGTGAATCATATAGAAAATGAATCCTGTCTTCAGGGACATCACGTTTTTTTAGGGTTCTGAACTATTGTTACCATTTATATGAGTGTAGTATGCATGTGCATGTGTGTGTGTGTAAATTAATTCAGCTCTTTATCTTATGCCCCTCTCCCTTTTTTTTTTTTTTTTTTTTTTGGTTTAGAAAATATTTTTTTCTTCTATTCCCTTCAATTTTTCTTATTTCTTTACTCTGGAACTTCTACTAGTCATGTTGAAATTTCCGTTTTGAACTTCTTGACACTTGGACATCTCTGTCACCTATTTCATATACTTGCAGTTATTTTGTATGGTGTTTTGGGAAAAAACACAATTTTCAAGTGTTTTTAGGCAATCAGCTGGCCATTCTATTTTGACTTTTGCTTGAATTATTTATTTTATTTGAGCATTTACCTTTTATTTTTACATGCACTTATTCCTATTTATATACACTTATTCCTATTTAAAAATTTTTCTGATTTTTAAAAATATTTTTATTTAGCTTAATAACTCTTTTTTCTCAGAAAGTTATTTTTTTCTCCTGCTTATTAAAGTATTTTCAGTGCCTCACATCATTTATGTGAATTTTCCTCAAATTTTTGCTGAATTTTGTTGCTGTTTACTTTTGTTTTGGGATTGGAGTGACAATGATATATTCTCACATAACTCCAAATTATCTCATTTAATTCAATATGTGTTTATTAATTCTCTTTAATAATTGAGAAAGGATAAGGTGTGTGACTAGGCTAGTTCTTCACATTGCTTAGAAATTTTACCTTTACCTTCTTGGTATCATCACACACACACACACATACACACACACACACACACACGTGCATGCGCACACACACACAGCTTCTGCAGGCTCTGTGCTAGCTCTGGGAGTCTCTTATTCGAACGCCCATCTCAGAAAGTTGAAGTCATTTTTTTTTCCTACACAAATTTTGGCTTGTGGTTTCTCTTTCTTTTTCTGTGAGCTATTCTGATGTCCTGTCCTCAAGGAATTCCTCAGTTTTATCCAGGTGGTTGAATATAGCCATAATATTTAGTGTATCAACTAGCTTGATAGAAGCCTCTAAATATTTTTTAAAGTAGAGGATGCTAGGATAGCTTAATGGTGGAATGCTCATGAGGTCCAGGGATTGAATCCTGGGACCTTGCAAACCCTTATGTTGAACTGTGGGGCGACTGGTAACCCGCTGGAATGGCAGCAAAGATTCTCACCTCCAATGCTGGAGGCCCCCAGTTCATTCCCACCCCACCATGATCCCATATCCACCTGTGTGGAATGAAACTATTTTGCAACTAATGATGCCCAACTATGTAGACTCCTCTGGGTTCACCTCCCCTCTCTCTCTGTCTCTCTTACCTTCTCTCAAACAATAAAATAAGTCTTTTAAAAAAGAAAGTAATGTCCTTTAAAATAAATGATTTTCATTTTTCTAAGTGAATTTTATAGTAACTTCTTTATGATTTCAGTTTTAGAGTTTGTTTTCCGTCCATATTTTACTTTATATTTTAATAACACTGAACATTTAGTTTATGCTGACTACTATTTATCTTTATTTTAGGAGTTTATTAGAAACTTACACTTACAAATGGAAGAAGAAAGAACAAGATTTAAAGACCTACAGGAAAAAGAAAAAATGCGTTTGTTAAAACTTCAGCATAATGCAGCTGTAAAGATTCAAGCTAAATATAGAGCATTTGTGGCCTACCAAAAATATGGCCCAATCATAAAAGAACAAATAGACAATAAGAAAAGGAAAGCACAAGAGTGGAAAGAAAAGGAAGCAAAAATACGACAGATAGAAGAAGAAAAACGAAAAAGAATAGAGGAAGTACAAAGAATAGAAGAAAGGATAAAAAGGAAGAAGCAAGAGGAAAGGAAAAGGAGAGAAAAAGAATATGAAGAAAAAAAAATCATCATGAGTCAAGAAAAAGAGCAACTACTAAGCAAAGAAAAATTAGGATTAGGAGAAGATGGAAGGCAACAGCTAATAGTAAGTAGAGCATTAAAAAAGGAAGAACATAATGCCAAACATTTAACTGTCATGAATACATCAAGGAATAAGGATTATGTAGTCCTAAAGCTAGGGAATGAAAAGTCAAAGAAATGTGAAGATGTTTCCTTTTGGCTAGATAAAGAATCGAATAAGAGAGAAAATGTAGATAGACAGCTTGTATTAAAAGAGTCAATACCAGTGCAATTAAAAGAATCTAGATCAAACCAAGCAATTTTTTCAGAATTTAAAATGGAAGAGAAAAATACAAAGCTAATAAAACTACAATGGTCAGATAAATTGGTCAAGCCAGAAAAAGTATATGAAAGTACAGACAAAAATACTGAATTGGAAAAGCCAGATATAAAAGATAATGTGAAAGAACAGTTTCAGCTGCAAGAATTAAAGTCTCCAGTACAAAAAGAAGAAACCTGGAATCCTGCCATAAATGAGAATGTATTACAAGATACCCAAATGACACTGTTTGGACATAATCAAGAAATTAATGAGGTGAAAAACAAAGAAGCACAGAAAGTAAGCAAAGATAATCAGCAGAGTAAGCTACAAACAGGAAGAAAAGAAGAGATACCAGAACAGAATGGAACGTTATATGAAGAGAAGACAAGTTCAGTGATTTTAGTGAAACAGAAACTACTGCCACTAATAATAGAAAATTCTGAAGATATAGGGGAAAATGTCATACTACAAGAACAAGAAATTGATTTAAAATGTAAAGAAACTGCACAGAACCCAAAAAGCATTGCTCTGAGTAGTGATGTGATTTTTAATACTGGTGATGGTACGATGGATGTAGAATGCAAAATAAACAAGCAAAATTCTACTTTAGCTAGACATACTCCTTGCGAGGACTCGGGTAGCTATAAGGGAAAAAACTCCTTGGTTTTTAAAGAAGTAAATTCTCCGAAATCTCAGATTAAAGAAATTCCAGAAGGATGTCGTGAAAATAGAGCTGAATGTGAAAGTGTCGTGACCGGCTCTATACCAGAGACAACATTTGTGTCTTCTATTGAAGAAAAGAGACTAGCTTGGATAAAGTCATTTAAACCCTGGTTTCAAATTTTCAAGCAAAATCAACAAAAGAAGATTATTAAGAGAAAGAGATTTGTAAAATGCCCAGCCAATATTATGCCCCCTTTGAATACACTAGAAATTCTTCGTTGTGGCTCTTGGAATACTTTGCAACAGGTAATTTGTAATTTTATAATACTTCCTTTACGTTTAATTGCAAGTGGGTATATTAAACATAACTTTTTAAACCTTAGTAGAAGGGCCAAAGGAAGCACTCTATTCAAGAATTCTATCTCAGTCAGTGAAGTGGGTAATGAATAAGGTGACCAGATTTTAACATTGGTAAAGCGGGACACCATTGAACCAAGGGGGTTCTTGATTAAAAATTTGGTCTATCTCCCGCCGTTCTCTAGCTTGTCGTGTATTCTTTCCACAAATTGGGACTTTTTTAAAACGCCGCAGGACGCGGGACAAATTGTTAAAAATCGGGACTGTCCTGCCAAAAGCGGGACGTCTGGTCACCCTAGAATGAAATATGCATATTGTCCCTGTTTGAGAGGGGGGTGTGTATTTAAAAGAGCTAAATTTAAATTATCAAGGGCATCCTCTCACTCAGTGAAGCATTATAAAAAGCTTCAATTTATAACTTGAAGCCTATGTTTAAGAGCCCTTTACCCATTATCAAGTTTCTAGGAGCGCACAGATATCCGGGAATGTAGGGTTGAGTTAGACTAGGACATTCCTAATTGATAATCATTTTGGAGTTTGATGTAGTCTTGGGCCATAGCACCATCTAGTGACTTCTTTTGAAATGACGGTATTTCCCTGTACTTGGCATGTGCTGTGAAAGGACTTAAGGCAGAAGACTAGAACTTTTATAAAAACAATTATTTAGTAGTATGTTGTGTATACATGGGGGACATATACCTGCCATCTAATACAGATGTCACCAAATGCTACTTGTTCTCTATGTTTGTGGAGCCCATAGTTTCAACAAAATTGAGACAGAAACAATTACGTAGAAAAACGGAAGAATATTTCAAATAGTTACGGTAAGTAATAAAAAGGGCTTAGGATTAAAACACATTTATCTAGAACTTTAAACTCAAATGTATTTAATAAAGGTTATTTAGTTTCTTTTTTTTTTGATATTTATTTTATTGTTTGACAGAGAAAGACAGAGACAAGTGGCAGGGCCCAGAGCAATCTCCATAGCTGTACATCATCGGTTTCAACATAGTTTCATTCCACACCGATGGATGTGGGGCTGCGCAAGGCAGGATCCAAACCTTGGGCCTCCCCCATAGGAAGCACCCTACTGTGAACCAGGGGGCTTCCACATGGGAAGCACACCCCAGGTAGGGAAAGCATGCCCCAGTTCAACATATGGGTCTGCAGGGCCAGGACCAGGCCTGCACTGGGACTTGATCCCCAGACCCCGCAGTTGCAAGGCGAGTGCAGGTTAAGCCCTCCCAGCATCCCTTGTTTAATTTCTTGATATAAACATATGCCTAGGGAAGGAAACACTCATATTAATATATATACATTATTTTTTAACTCACTCAGTAAATATTAATCTGTCCAATATGAATGGTCAATATTTATTGTTGGAACAAAGGGATGGATACAAAATCCAGTCTTTGCCTTTATTGAGCTTACTGTGGTAGAGAAAAGGGTATTGAGCAAATAAATATACAGATAAGTATGTTATTACAGATCTTGACATAATTACTGTAAATAAGATTTCAGAGGATTCTGTGAGAAGATAATAAGATCTTAGGGTTTAAAGGGATCTCTGAGATGTAAAAGAACAGTATAAGGAACTACTATGAAGTGTCCCTCTATTTCCTAGGGAATGTATTTACCACATCTATCAGGTATATACTGTTACATATAGAATCTCCCATTAGCTCTTCTATTACTTTTTTCTCTTTCACTATGTTGCATTTGAAATTATTCTTTTTCTACTTTCCCTATGATAATGTTGCTGGTTTTCTGAAGTGAGGACATTAGCTACTAACTATTTTATTTAAAGTAATTTTCCTCTTGAGTATCTGTTTGGGTTAAGCATGAGTGACAACTTAAGTATAGTTTTTTAGAAATAAAACAAGTTAGAGAGACAGTAGGGCTCTCCTCTTCCGCGTGTGTGTGTGTGTGTGTGTGTGTATAAATATATTATATATGAAGGCTGTTTGGAAAATATATACCATATAATCAGTCTCATTATATTGACAATGGTTGAATTTTTTTCAGTCTGCCATATATGTATGTATGTGTCTGTGTGTGTGTGTGTGTGTGTGTGTGTGTGTGTGTATCATGAGCTATCAAGAATTTAGGGAAATATAGAATGATTAAGTGGAAAACTTGTTTGTGATATTTTATTAAAGTACAATAAAAGAGTCATAGGTTCTATAAGTAGAACAGTTCACTTTAAAATTTATTTTCTTTTTATAAGGAAAATTAATTATGATTGGTGACCATTTTCTATGGTCCAGTTGCTCTTTTTAAGGCTGACTATATAATGATGAACTACTATGGGAACTAATTCTATATTGACCTTAATTTTTGGAGCATAAAGCAATTTTATTTATACAATTCCTGACAAGCAGTTATCAATAAATGATTGATGTAAAACATTATTTTGGTCTCATCTGTTAGAATATGTCTAGAGTAGGGTAAAGAATACATTGTTATATCACATGGAAATTTTTTAAATGCTCCATAAAATGGAGGGGGAACTATTATGAAACACCTCCTATTCAAAAGTATATATAACATAACAAGGACACTGCTGCAGTTCTCACTCCTGGACTGTAATTAAACTCGCAAATTGCCACATCATAATAACTAGAACTTATGTTTATAAATTTGATTGTAAGCAGCATACTATTAAATCATGCAGAAGCATATAAATTATAAGGTAGAGTAGCATCTGTTACTACCAAGCTGCAGTTGTAGTTTTCACTTTTGAAATGCTCTGTTCTAAGTGGTATGTTCATTTTTTAGTATAGAAACAATTTTACAGTTACAGAATTTATAGTATTTCTTTATGGACAAATTAAATGGACATTACATAGTTGTCACAAATGAATGGATATTTTTAGTTCTAAAAAATATTGGAAAACAATGATTTCAAAAGTTGTTTTAAATTTATTTTTCAATTATAGCTGATGTATTATATATTATTCAGGTGTACAACATAGAAATTAGACATTTGTATACCTTACTAAGTGATCACCCCAACAAGGCTAGGACCCATTTGACACCATACATAGTTATCACAATGCTCTTGACTATGTATATTCCCCATGTTGTACTTTATATCATCCCCATGACTATTTTAGTAGCTGACAATTTGTCCTTCTCAATCCTTTTAACCTTTTTCACCCGTCCCCCAAAACCCGCTCCTATTTCACAACCTCCAATTTGTACTCTGTATCTATGAGTTTGCTTTTGTTTTGTTTGTCAGTTTATTTTAATTTTTAGATTCCACATTTAAGTGAATTCAAGTGGTATTTGTCTTTGTCTGAATTACCACTTTTTTTGGACTTTTTTCTTATTTTCATCATAGGTCTCCCATCTGTGATAATTTTTCTTTTTTTTTTTTTAAATATGTTATAGGCATGGACATATTCTCTCATTTTTTATTTGAGTGGGAATGTATGCTTCACCCTCATAATCAACCTATTTTCACCAATAGGTTTTTTAAATTATGAATAATTGAAAAAATTTTAATAATTATGAAACTTTTATTTACCAAAGCTTTTAAAATATTGATTGTTTCGCCAAAGCTATCCTAAGAAAGAAGGATAAAGCTGGGGGCATCTCACTGCCTGGCGTTTATCTGTACTACAAAGCCTCAGTAATCAAAACAGCTTGGTACTGGCAGAAAAACAGGCACATGGACCAATGGAATAGAATTGAAAACCCAGAAATAAACCCACAAATTTATGGACAGATTATTTTTGATAAAGGATCAAAAAATATACCGTGGGGAAAAGAAAGCCTCTTTAGTAAATGGTGCTGGGAAAACTGGAAAACCACATGCAAAAGGCTGAATGTGTGCTGCGATCTCTCACCATATACCAAAATTAACTCAAAATGGATTAAAGACCTCCAAATAAGAAAGGAAACAAT
>PVKE010038962.1:0-15221 GCA_004027555.1 Craseonycteris thonglongyai
CTTCTCAGGGTTTCCCCTGTGGATTCCCCTCTGTTCACAAGGCCCTTCCCAGGCAGTTATCGGCGTTCTCCTCTCATGCCGCCATCTTGGATCTCCCAGGTTAAGTTTTTATTTGATACATACTAGGCAAATTGAGAACTATTAGGTATAACTGCTTTTGAGTTGACCTGAACTTACGCTAATCGGTGAGGTCTTTCTAGAAAGGTTTTGCACGTGGTTTTTTAAACATCAAATGAGTTTCAGTATGAGCAAGGGAAGGTAATGGCACTGGGAAAAAGTACTCCAAAGGAGTGATATAGGCCTAAATACTCAGATATTACTTTGGTACAATTCTAGTAACAAATACTGACAATATATAGTAAACAGGTATAGTCGCAACCAAAGACAAACAAAATGTAGGCCATGATTAGCAGGAGCAATGAGAACAAAATCTAGAATATTACCCTATCTTTGCCTTGGAATAGGAAAGCCCACAGCTGGGGTTCTGTGGGAGGTGTTGGCTGCCAGTCCTTGAAAGAGACATAATGTTAACTGGGACGACAGAGTTAATGACAAGTAGGTAAATATACCTCTGTGAAGGTAAACTCCAACAAAAGGAAGTAAACCTTTTTAGTCATAAGGAGTAGAAAATCAATAAATGTTTGTTAAAAAATACATAAATAAATCAAATTCTATAGGATAGAACATAGATTTATTTACCAAATACTGGAAGTAGAGATTAAAGAGCTGAATTTAGTACATTCCGCCCAAAAGGAAGAAGTACTTTACAGAACAGTAAACATAAGGAACTTCATTCTTTCAAAGGCAGAACATGGAAAAACTTGGTAGGACTTAGAGTGTATAAATAAATTCCATGGACAATAACTAATGAGTTATTAAGGGAAGCAAGGGATATTTGAGGGTTATTGATTGAGACTGCTGCTAAAATATAGTGTAACATGGAGTAAGTTTTCCAAACTATACTTTTCTTCAAACTGTCCCTGGATGTCACTTTCAGAAAGGGGATAATGGGATCAGTGTTCCATGTGTCCAGTATGTTAATTCCTTTTAAAGAACAGACATTTAAAATAAAGCCAGGCACGAAAACAGGCATTGTTTCTCTCGTCAGCATTCCTAGGGTGAGCCTTCCTGCTTGCAGATGCCGAGGAGTGCTCTATGATTGATGACCATGGATCTAAAAGGATATGTATGATAATGAAGGAGTGGGACCATTCAAGAATTGTCTATGGGCCCATCTGTGTCACAAGGCAGTACCAGGAATAATTGAGATGGGGTTTTGCCAGCCTGAGGGGGTGGGGTAGCGATTAATTAATGTTCAGAAAGATTGAGAGTAAGCACTAGCTCATTTTGGTTGCGCTGTCTCTTCGGAGTAAAGGGCAGAGTGGAGAAAGAAGCAGGAAATGAAGAGAAAAGAGGAACAAAGGGCCTCAGGATCTCCCTGTCCTCCAGTACACCAAGTTTTGTGTCAGAGAACAAGCCCGTGGGACCAAGAGCTGCCATTTCCTATAACCAGAAAAATGCATGTGAGTCCCTGGGAACATACACACCCGATGCTGGAGGACCACTGGGGAAGGTCTGGTGGCCTCCTGGAAGAGTAGGACAGTGAGAACAAGGGGACCAAACCGGCCTATCTGCACAGCTCTGGTGACATCCTTTGAAATCTGGTTTCCGTTCTGAGATTTCCTCTTTGATCTCTCAGTTGAAAAGTCTGGTCCTCACAAAGCGCACATCCTCTGTGCTGAGATCATCTATCTAGTTCCTCTTCTGCCCAGCTTGTCTCAGGACAAAGGTGTCGGCAGTAACAACAAGCAAGCTGAGCCTGGGCCTTTCCTGCGAAAGTGATGCTGCATCGCTTGGACATAAGCATCCCTTGATGCTGTACCACGTGTGCACATGTGCTTTTTCTCTCCCTGCTTTGGGGCTTATTTCTGTTTGTTCTCTGCCTTTCTGTCTGTGAACCTGTGCCTCCTCTTCCTCCCTCCCCTTCTGCCTGCCCTATATCTATTGCTCACTCATGCAGGGTTAGGCTGACCAGCACTTCCATTTTAAATGGGACAAAAAACAACAGTACTGTTCTCTTTCAAATGGTACACGTCGTCAGCCTACTGACACCTTGAACCTAGCCCAGTGAGACTAGGCTGACCATACGTGCTGTTCAAGATAGGACAGTACTGTTGTTTTTTGTCTATTTAAAATGGGATGTCTGTTCAGCCTATGCAGAATGTTTTTAGTCTACAAAATGTAGCAACACGTTTATTACTCCTGGGTAACTCCCAGACAATCAAGAAAATGCATTTCAGCATGACTGAGTGTCATGAGCAATGAATGTATAGCAAAATAAATTACTGTATCAATGAGGAAAAACATTTCACTAATGCAAGAGTCCAGGAATATCTGAAGGTAACAATTTACTTCAATTAACAATTTGGGGGGAAAAAACAAACCCAAGAGATTTTCTCCTGATATTTATAAAGGGTTTAAGACTTGTAGAGGGCAATTATTCAGCCAGAGGGTTTGTAAGGAGGGAGGCGGTTGCCATCACTGAAGGTCTGCTCATTCTTTATGCCGGCTAACCTTCTGTGACCCCAGGCCTGGGTTAATGCCCTCTGGAGTCTCATTCCCAGGGGGCATAACTCTAACTTGCACTTAGCACATTGTTTAGGGGTTGCCATGTCACGCATATGTCCCTCTGGCTGGATTACAAGCATCTTAAAGAGTAGGCAGGACCCCAGCTGACTGAGCTCTGCATGCTGGGTGCCTGGCACAGGGTCCGCAACACGGTGGACAATTAAGGCATGAATGAGTGAATAATTGATACTGACCCTAAAATCATGATTAATCTCTGCAAGAAAGCAGGGTGCAAAACCCAGCATGTGGCTTCACACTGTCATGTGATCTGAGACGCAGGCGAGGCCAAGTGGCCCCTAGGATTTACTGGGCAGCAAGGATACCTTTGGATAGCTTCTTGGCTGGCCTCACACAGGGTGCATCTCACAGCAGCCTTTTACCATCAGGAGTCTATGCACCACCTTGTAGCACTGGGTTACCTTTACGTCTTTGCTTGATTATCGCCTTCTCCAGGAAGCCCCTTCTGATTACCCTGTGTACAGGCATACCTGCCACACTCTGTTCTCTATTTTCTCCTGTAGCTCTTATTTCCTAATGGACTATATAATTTACTATCCATTCTGTTTATTGTTTACAGTGTGTCTTTCCCAGTAGAATGTAAGCCTCACTGTGTGTTTGGCACATAGTAGGTACACAACAAAATGCGTGCTGAGTGAATGAATCCTACCATGTGGCATGGGCCAGGAGGTAGAAACTGCAGCGTGAAGCAATGTTTTTTTGTCTGTGTCCTTTGGAAAACAGAATTTCACCCAGATATTTCTGGCTGAGTGAAGCTGAAAGTTCAGCTAAATGGGCGGGATTTAAGGGATACTCCCTTCATATACCCACTTTTCTATTGTTTTATAAAATATTTCTTTTGAGAAAGCAGTTCTACTGCTTTTAAGAAAACATGTTTGACTCAACTGTTCCCTTCCCAGGAGGAAGCTGAGAGCTGCTTTTTACTTTATTTGTTTTGTTTGTGTCTGCTTGCTCTGTGCTGAGCAGGGGGGGACCTATGGGGTTCACCAGTTCATTTTCCCTCAGGCAGGTAAGACTAGATTGGACCCATCAGTGCTCTAATACTGGCAAACAGAAACTAGTCCTCCGGGAGCCCCCCTGAAAAAGCTGGGGTGCCCGGCGCATGCAGGAACCAGCATCTTCTTTTTCCTATGTGAAGCCAGAAGCAATTATCTATCTATCTATCTATCTATCTATCTATCTATCTATCTATCTATCTATCTATCTATCTATCTAATGTAATACTATTCAGCCTTTAAAAAGAAGGACTTTCTGCAATATGCAGCAACGTGCATGAACTTTAAAGACATGCAAAGAAGGACAAAGACCTCATGATTCCACTTATATTCCACTAGTATCTAAAATAGTCAAATTCCTAGAATCAAACTGTAATGGTGGTTGCTAGTGGGGAGGAAGAAAATGGAATGTTGTTTAATGGGTATAGAGTTTCAGATTTGCAAGATGAAAAAGATCAAGGGATCAGCTCTAAAACACTGTACTTATAGTCCACAGTCATGTATTGTACACTTAAAATTCTATTAAGGATGTAGATCTCATATTAAGTGTTCCTATCACAATAAAACTTAAAATTTTTTAAAAAGGAAACATGTTGGAAACTCAGTGATTTATAGCAAAATATGTTTTTCTGTATTTAAATAAAAATGCACAGTGGAGGATCTTTATTAGCCATATCCTAAACCTCATGTAAAAATAGATTAAATTCTGCCTTATCAAGGTCTACTACAGTTTTTCCAAGCTTCTTCTACTCAAAATGTGTGGGTCTATGGACCAACAACAATAACATTGCATGAGAGTGTTAGAAATGTAGAATCTTAGCCCTAGTAAGTCACCTTAGCCCTAGTAAGTCAGAATCTGCATTTTCTTTCCTTTTTTTTTTTAGATTTATTTTATTGCTTTTGATAGAGAGAGAGAGAGAGTCAGAGACAGAGACAGAGACAGAGACAGAGAGAAGGGGCAGGTCCCAGAGCAGTTTCCATAGTTGTACATCATGAGTTTCCACCATGGTTTTATTCCACACAGGTGGGCGAGGGCTGTGTAGGACAGGAGCTGGGCTGGGGGCCTCTTGCATGGGAGGCACGCCCCCTTGAGCCAGGGGTTGAACCAGGGCATGGGGGGTGGGTGAGTGGGTGGGTGGAGGTGGCGAGAACCAAACTGGGGCCTTCTGCATGGGAAGCACACCCAAACTCATCCTATGGGTCCGCATGGGCCAGGGCCAGGATTTGATCCTCCATGCCTTGGGCTGTAAAGCAAGCACTTAACCCACTGAGCCACCCCAGCTTCCCCAGAATCTGCGTTTTTATAAGATTCCAGGTGATTTTCAGCCACCTCTAAGGACTGTGTCTTTGACACTGTAATTTCTTAGTCTTCTTAGAGTATGGTAGACCCAGTGGGCACCTAGGCTTTGCTTGTGCTGTCTTTCTTCAGGTAGAGTTAGCAATGTGTAGGTCTGCTGACAACTTTGGGTAAGGAAATAAGGGGCAAGGCAGGGGGAGCAGGGCAGGTGGACACCCCATAGTTGAGGTAATTAGACTTGAACAGCTGACTGCACACCCAGGCTGAATTATTTGGCTGAAGCACAGAGTGCAAGCACAGTAATTGAAATACACCATATTTCCTGAACTTCATTTCAGCCAATACTCTCAACCTTTTCTGGTAATAAATCTTCTACCATTGCTGCTAGCAAGAGATACAATGAATGAAATTAAGTTTCAGCTCCTTTCTCTGCTCCCTTGCCAAATGAAATTACTAACAAGAGATGACATAGCTAGAAAATAGGCAACAGAAAAAAAAAAAAAAAAAGATAAAACAGTAAAGAGAAGCTAAGATGCAATCCAAAAATTGGATAACCAAGCTATGGTCTCTGAGAAAGGAAGGACTGATTGCACATTAACTTGAAAGCACACACATCCTTAAAATCAAACTCTGTTGTTAATTACACTTGGGGAAAAAAATTAGTAAGGCAGCCTAGATTTTAACCACAGTATATTTTTAAGCTGTATGCAATCAAACAGAATGATACTTTAATATTTCTTGAGCCATTGCAAGAGATCCTGTAAATATCTTCCAGTACCATTTTATCTTCCCTGTAACTTAGGGTTGTGGTTCTTGATGAATGATTCACCATCTTCCTATATGATTTTGATCATATAATTTAGCAGCACTGTAGGAGGGCACTTATGTGGTTTAACTCTGAAACTACCCATTAAGAGATGAATAAAAAGTCAACAACATTATTCACATCATTAGCTTATGTAATAAAAAGTGATTAAATACAGCTAGCTTTCAAATGCATGGTCCATAGACCTATCTAAAAGTATAAATTTTTATAATGTTTATGCTCTGCTTTGATTGCATTACCTTAAGTAACAAAATCACCATTCTACTTCACTGATTATAATCAACAGAGAAGTCATTATTAAATTATGAAAACTTTGCAAAAATTGTTAGAAAAAGCTATAATTACATTACTAGTATTGTTGCACATCTCATTGGATAACTCACACCCCCTCCCCAATTGACCATTCTGTCTTTAACAAACAGGACTTAGAGCCTGAGATTTTGGGTTGCTGGAGGTGGGAGTGGGGTGTATGAAAGAGGGAAGGAAACTTACTATTTAAGAAAGACTATGTTTTTTTATTACCAAAAGATTTGGTGAATTAGATGTGGGTGTTTTGCCTCTCTGATTTAAAAGACTACCAGAAATTACAGGGACTTCCCAGCTTGTTTCTATATACATGGCCTCCTCTGGGTGGAGGTTGTGGAGAGAGAGGACCCAGGAACGATTTGTTTGGAAACTACACCTCTGGAACACCCTACAGGTGGTTGAGTCATGCCTTATTACCAAAGTTACTTGGAAGGACACCGAGTCCAGTTTTCTAATTGTCAACAGGAATTTCTTTTAAATTCACAAGCCATGTTCAACAAACAATATTGGTCACACCTCTTCATTCAAAGATTGTATCCAGATTTGGGTTTTGTAATTTAATCTACTTATGGTATATTTTCACCATAGAAGTAGAAGTACATAAAATTTCACAACTCACATTTTCAGGTCTTTTTCCTTACTGACCTTGTAGCAGCATTCAAACCATCCATCCCTACCAATCACTCTTTTATCTTTGAAATACTCTCTTTCCTTTGTTTCTGTGTTACTGGATTACTGGATTATGCTGGTCTTTCTTTCTTTCTTTCTTTCTTTCTTTCTTTCTTTCTTTCTCTTTCTTTCTCCTAATTAAAGATTTATTTTATTGTTTGAGAGAGAAAGAGAAGGGGGGGTGGAGAGACATAGAGACAGAGAGAAGGGGAAGGCCCAGAGCAGCCTCCATTGTTGTACATCATTAGTTTCTACAGTTTCATTCCACACAGGTAGATGTAGGGCCACGTGGGGTAGGAATCAAACTGGGTTATGGGTTTGCATGGACCAGGGCCAAAATTTGATCCCTGGACTTCATGGTTGCAAGGCAAGCGCTCAACCTGCTGAGCTATCCCAGCATCCCCTATGCTGGTTATTCTTCAGTTTCACTAACCAAGCTTTCTCTTTCTTTCTCTTTTAGTGGCTCTTTCTCCCCAATCTGAATTTTAAATGTTGGTGTTCTACAAGTTCATTGTGGTCATCAGTCTCATGGTCCTAGTTTGGTTCTATTAGCTTCTTACTTAGTTCCCTAATTAATCTCATTCACTCTATAACTTCCGTGACTGTCTATATTATAATGATTCCTAAATCACTATTTACTCAGAGCTATTTACTGGGCAGCAGCCTTGTTTATACAACTGTCTTCTCAATAGCTCCACTTGAATTTTGAGAAACACCATTTACTCCTCTCACAATGGATTCCTTTTATATCCCATTCAAAGACACCACAGTCCAGAAAATAAGGTGTATCCCTTGACACTTGCCTTTCCCTCACCATTCATATTCAATCATCACCAAATTATCATTTTATCTTTGAAATCTCTCTCTCACCTAGGTTCCAATAATCATTTTTGTGCAGACAATAGCTAAATATACCTTTTTTGTGTTTAAGCTGCAAATAAGCATTTACAATAATGGATACAACTAAATGTTTTATAAAAGTCTTAACTTCAATATGTTTCAAATTGATCTTACTCCAAAATCTGCTCCTTTTCATGTCTTTATATCCTGGTAATGGTATTAATAGGCTTGAGGCCACTCACTTTTATCACACTACCCCCCTTCCCAGTTTCAAGTTCATTATTAATCACCCCCATTTCACTTCTCTCTCTCTATATATATAGCATTTTGTGTCTGGCTTCTTTCATTTAGCATGTTTTCAAGCGTTATCTATGTTGTAATAAGAATTAGTACTTCATTCCTTTTTATATCTGATGAATATTTTATTTTATAGATATACCACATTTCTTTATCCATTCATTTGTTGATTAATATTTGAGTTGTTTCTACTTTGGGCTATTATGAATGATGCTACTATAAACATTCCTGTACAGATTTTTACATGAATATATGTTTTCAATTCTCTTGAGTATATTCCCAGGAGTGAGACTTCTGGTTCTTTAAAAACTCTTCTCCCCATTTCTCCTTATTTTAGCTCTGTCTGCATAAAATTAATAAGAGCCAAATTAAGGCTCTATTTCTGTTACTCAAGTGGTAAGAAACCCCTCAATGACTTCCCGATACCAACTGAAGTAGACCAGACTCCTTGGATGGACAGTAGATTTCCTCCATACTGTGGTCTTTGCCTAATATTTTAGTCTAAATTCCAGATACTCTGCGGGGGTGGCGAACCTGTGGTACGCGTGCCCAAAGTGGCACGCAGAGCAATTATTTCAGCATGCGGAGCTGTGAATACCATTTAAAAAATTATTGTTTATGCTCCTATAGACATAAAAATAATTGATACTTCTATCTCACTCGATGGGTTGGCATGCGAGTTGAGCGAGTATACTCCTATTTCATAAACTTTGGCACTCAGTTGCCAAAAGGTCCGCCACCCCTGCGTCTAGTGTAAAACTTGACATATTTGTAAAATATTTCCTGAACATTCCCAACTTTGCTAATCCTCTCCTAGTACTTCCATAAACACATTCATTTGTACTAGGATATGTCCTAAAACAATGTGCAAGTCCTAGAACAAAGCACATAGCAGGTACTCAAATATTCATTGAATAAATAAAAAATGTGTGAATATTTGTTTTTATATTTCTTTCTCATGTGTTCATTGAATTCATTCAACACTACTTACCAGGCAGTAAGCCTTCTGAGGGAAAGGGCTGTACCTCAGACATCTTTGAGTCCTCAGCTGATAACATAATACTTGGCATATACAAAGTTTTCCATAAATCCTTGTCAATGATGGCATCAATAAGTCAATCAAAATGAAGCTGTATTATTCCTTAGTCTTTGGAAATGTTTTGAACCCTCCCACTGCCTTGTCTTTGAGAACATGTTCCTTCTGTCTGGAATGCTATCTTTCTTTCCCAAAGGATCCATATTATACCTTTTTTTTCTCCCTTAGTCCAGTAAGAAATATTCTCACTTACACTCTTGTAGCACTTTATTAGTAACTCTCATAAAAAGACTTTATCTTGCCTTCTCTTACAGATATCTTTGAACTTGTTTTATTCAATACCTCCCGTAGTAGCCCTTCCTGCAATTATAAGCTACATAAAAGTAAGAAATATATACTATTCATAGCAAAATGCTTTACATGTAAGTAGATACTCAAGGACTGAATCAGAAAATAATTTACTGATTTTTAATTGATTGGTTGAACTTAAGAGGATACAATAGAGCTCTTGCTTTTCTTCATCTTCAGTTTTTCCATTTTAATATATGATACCGTTAAACCAAAATCTGTGAATAACCTCTTTTCCTTGCACACACATCCAACTTATCAGCAAATTCTGTTGATTATAATTCCAAAGTAGATAGTGAATTCTTCCCTTTTTCTTTATCATCTTGGTTGCCACTCTTGTTCAAACTGGTTATCTCTTATCTCAATTATTGCAACAACCTTGCAACTGGTTTCTTTACTTTCATTTTTGTATCTCTACAAGACTACATTTGCATATTCATATTAAATTTACACATTTAAAAATATACATCAAATTCATGGCTTTCTATTGTGCTTAGATTAAATCCAAACTCTTACACGTGGCTAGACCACATCATCTCAAGGGTCTCATCTCCTCCCATTCTCCCCCCTCTTACCATCTGCCAGTAATACTGACCTGTAGTACCAGGTAGGAGTTGCAGTTTACTTTCCATTCTGCTAAAAACTGCATAAGCTTGGGTGAGCCTTTTGACCTTTGGGACTCAGTTGTTTACCTTTAAAATGAAGGGATTAGATTAAATGGTTGTAAACGGTCCTTTTAATTTCATTTCTTCAGAGTTCCTAAGTCACTTGTCTTTACAGCCAGGATGGGTTATTAGTAGGAATCATATAAAAAACTGCTAGACAACAATAACAGAATATGTGTTGGTAATAATATGCTGCAACAATTTATTTTGTTCAAATGAATATATCTTCTGAGACTAGGAAGATGAAAGTGAGTGCTTCATAAAGTATACAAGTGGCTGAATTATTTTGCTTCCTTTTTAATAAATGAGGATTTTAGTCCCTGATGTGACTGCTGCTAGCTCATACATGCCATGTTGATTTATTTTGTTGACATATTACTTTAGCAGAAAAAGTTTATAGTTTTTTATTTTATTAAAAGTCTTTTTTTTATGGAGGAAGTTATATCAGTATCCTAGTGCTGTTGTAACAAGTGACCACAAACCTGATGGCTTAAAACAATACCTAATTATTAACTTATAGTTCTGGAAGTCAGAAGTCCATGACGGGCCTGACTTGGTTAAAATCGAAGTGTTGGCAGGTCTGGTTCCTTTTTGAGGTTCTGGGGGACAATCTGATGTCTTGCCTTTCCCAGTTTCTAGAGGCTGCCGACATTTCTTAGCTCATGGCCCCCTTTGATTTTCCAAAACCATCATGGGGGTTAAGTCTAACCTCGCATCATTTGATGCCAATTCTCCCACCTCCCTCTTTCACATTTAACGGTCCCTTATGGTTACATTGGTCTCAACAAGTTAAACTTAAAACAAACCTTTTTTTAAGTCAGCTAATTAAAAACCGTAATTTCATCTGCAACCATAATTCTCCCTTGCCACATAACGCATTCACAGGTTATGGCGATGAGGAAGGCAGGACCAATATTCTCCCTACTATTGGGGTTGGGAGGTGAGTTTCATCAGTCTCTTGTAGCTCTGGTGCATTTTTTCTTATTCCCATCTCCTCCCCAAAGACAAATTACATGATTTTTTCTTGGCTGGAATGGTAAAAAAATGATCAAGTTCAGCACTCATTTTTTTTAGAAATGTACAAAATGAAGCTCAGAGTAGTTACAAAAGTTTCCCAAAGATGCTTATGAGGTATCCAGGACAGAAACCTACGTTTTCTTTAACTCAATGTCGTTGGAACTCAGTAGCCATCATAGCAACTACTATTCAGTTTGGTATCACTGCAATTCTGCTTTTGTATTTGATATACTCATACAAATCTTGGCACCATGTATTTTGTAACCCATTATTTGAAGTGATATTTATTTATTCATGCAAATAAATAAAATATTTTTTTGTTAAATAAATGACTGAATCAACCAATGAAGCAAAATTGCATTATTCCCTGGTCCTTGGACATGTTGTGAAATGTATCACCTTTTAATAAGTATTTGTAGAGCATGTGTTATGTATATAACAGTGAGCTAGTTAAGGAAGAAGATGTAAATAAATATAACATGCTACATCTTTGATCATCCATGACTCAAGATTTTTGTTGGGAGGTAAGACAATCATACTTTAAAGAGTTACATCACAGTGCAAGGCAATGTGGGATTCTTTGCTAAATGAAATGATTCAGTCAAATGTTGGTATTAAACTTCAGTAGAAGAAACAGTGTGGACTATTTAGAGGAGGCAATTTGTGAGCTCGATCTTTCTGATTGGAAAGGATGCAGATTGGAGAGGCAGAGGAGGAACGGCAGGATGCTCTCAGAGAAGAAACAGTACGAGTAAAGCCTTGGAAGTTAAAGCTAACATGCTTGGAGATACAGCGAGAAGAACACTCAGCCTAGAGGTAGAGATAACATAGGGAATGGTGGGTGACAAAGTTGGATCGAGAGCATAGGATAGTGAGTGAATTCTGCATGTTGTAGAATCAAGGAATGCTTGTTTTTGTTAATTATTGTAACCATTTTCAATTTTTTTTTCAGCAAAAGCTAAATATTGTACTATCATTGAGAAATTTCCGAAAGACTTTTGGTTTTAATAAAATCACACAGCACACACAAAACAACAACAACATTATTTAAAAAAAAAAAACCACCAAAAGAAAAAACTGTATACTATATATTTTTCTGAGTGCCTACAGAACTGAGAAATGAGGAGTGGGGATAGTAGATTTTGTACATTTTAGGGGGAGTACTTCTGAGATAGTTCAATTTATGCCTCCTTGATTCATGATATCAACAACTCTGCAGCCTTCCTTTGCAGTGAAGGTTGCATTCACAGAAAGGACATTTTTAGAGTCAGGAAAAATTACCCCCAGGCAGTGATTATTTCTGAATACAAACAGACCTAATGCAAAAGGTAGGAGAACCATTCCAAGTAAAGGGGAGCAGATATGCCAAGGAAAAGCTTTGGGAATGCCAGTTTGCAGGGTGACCTGAGGGCTATTAGATCAAATTGAAAAGGTGCACAAGAGGCAGATGATGGAGGTCCTTATGCACCATGCTGATTACCGTATTTTTCCGTATGTAAGATTCCCCCATGTATAAGACAACCCCTACTTTTTAAACCCAATATTAAGAAATCAATACACAGGTTACTCCTGTGTATAAGATGAGCCCCAATTTTGGTCTGATAATTTTAGACTAAAGTATCATCTTATATATGGGAAAATACAGTACTTTGAGAGGCACCACTTAAGGTGGTGCTTCCTAAACAGGGTTTGTGGATCTGTGAAATCCCCCAACTAAGGGGGCATTGTGCGGGGTTCTGGGAGAACAAAGGAGACTTCCAGCACTCTCCCACTGTCCAACCAAGGCTTATTAAAAGATCTATATTTTATTTGTTTATATCTTATGTAAGTATGAGAACAGAAATTTGCAAGGCTAAAACTATTAGAAACTACTTAAGGCAAAGGAAGCTATGGAAGCCTATGGCCATATCATCCTGAGCATGCCTTATCTCATCTGGTCTTGGAAGGAATCTACAAAAGGATTTTAAGTAACAAAATCGAGTGCATTTTAGAAAAATCACTCTGAATCTAGAATAAAGTATTAGTCTTCAACCTGAAGTTTCTGTGTTGCAACTATGTTGTGTGGGATTGGTGGTTATCCACTGACATCACTACATCTAGTCTCCTCTAAGTCTGGAAACTAGGTTTTCCTTTAATTGACTTCCCAATAAGTTATGCATTAGTTCTGATCAGAGGAATTTGTGGAGATTTAGCAGGCAGAAGTGAAGAAAAACCAATTATATACAGAAGGTTGTGAGGGTCACAGAGATGGTCCATGACCACCAGTTTCTCAGGAAACACAGCAGTTTCCAGACGGATCTCTGCAGGGGTTCCCATTTCAGTCCTCTTTTGTGGTCAAAACTGCTGCTTTTCCGACTTCTGCAAACGCTGGCTTTTCCACTTTAGGTTGAAGCTGTGACTATTTCTCTCATCCTCTGCTACTTCCTTGCAGACAGACCTCATCCAGTTCAGCTATAATTCTTAAATTAAAGCTTAGTTCTGTGTTCCTTATGCTCACAGAATTCACATTGAAACATGTGTCAAATAGTCCATTGTATGAGGAAGATCATTTTAGAACTCCTATTTATATTTATGTTTTAATCTCTATATCATACCATTTTATGATGGTAAAACACAAATAAATCAATATGCACGTATTAAGGTGTGTGCTCAATTTTTTCACACATAAGAAGTATGCAGTTTGTTTTTTTTTAAGTTTATATTATTGTTTTTGACAGAGACAGAGAGAAAGGGGAAGGCCCAGAGCAGTCTCCATAGTTATACATCATTAGTTTTTTGACATGGTTTTGTTCCACACAGGTGGGCAGGGGCCTCTTAGGGCTGAAAATTGGCTGGGGGCCTCCTGCATGGGAAGCATGTCCCCTTAAGCCACCAGCCAAATCAGGGGTAGGGGTAAGAACAGAACTGGAGGCCTCCCACATAGAAAGCACAACCCTGTTCAGCATAAGGGTCTGCAAGGGCTGGGACAGGGACCAATCCTTGGTCCTAGGGGCTGCAAAGTGATCGCTTAACCCACTGAGCCATTCTGGTTTTCCTGAGTGTGAAGTTTTATCAGTTTGAGAATACTGGTAGAGAAAATGGCTTTGGGAGGAAGAATGGTCAATCAGGAGGTGATTATAGAAGTAGTCCAGGAGAGAACTGATGAGGATCTGAAGTGAGGCTGTGGCAGGAATGGTCCTGATTTAAGTGGCATTTAGTAGTGTATAAAATAAATAAAAAGCAGTAACTGATAGATCATCTTTGAGGAGGAAAGAGCTGTACACTTCAAAGATGATTCCTAGATTTGCAGCACGGAGCAAGAGTTGCTGGTTTGTTTGTTTGTTCCTCTCACCTGGCTGGACAACTTACACCAAAACAAACCATGCACCAAAACCAAGTAGGACCCCTGTCAAGAATGTGAAAGATGATATAGTATTGGGAAGACTGTCCCCCCATATCTACTGTATGAAAGCGCTAATAGAAAGCATGATTGTTGTAGATACAGCTAACTCTCCACCCTATTTCATTTCCCTGTTCCACTGTATAGAGCTGTTAGTAGGAAGTGATGCCCAGATTGGGGCCATGCGACTAGTTCTTGTCAAAGAAATGATAGTGGTGGTGAAGTGTGTTACCGCTGGGCTAAAGCTTTTTAAGAAGATGGCACGCTTCCTAAACAGTCTCTTCACTTTCCATCAGTGGAATTTAGACCACAACAAGGCCCTAGGATCTCATGCAGCCACAAGATGAGAAGAGCCTGGGCCCCTGAATAACCTTATGAAAGAGAGCCACCTGCTTAGTGTTATGTGACTGAGAAATTCAGACTTCCACTGGGTTAGATACCAAAGTGTATATCAGCTCAATTTGTTAGAGCAGTTTCGTCTACTTTAAATATTATAAGGATTGTTCTAATAGAAGTCCCAAAGTATGCAATAGCAGTAAATAATCAATGCTGATGCAAACTTTTAGTAAACAGATTAGTTTACAGGCTTTTTTTTAATGTGGGGTTCATGGACCCAAAGGCCCAAGCTTAAAATAAATTTGATTGGGAAAAAAATTACATTTTTATTTTCACTAGCATTTAATTAAAATTGCCATTTCTTTTTATTATGAATATAGGCAACAAATCAAGTGTTATTAGCAGTTCCTGTGACTTGTCACCAATAGAAAATATAGATATTTTCCTATCACATTATTGATGCTGCAGATAGATATCTCATAATACCATTTATAATTATCACTAATTCAAAATTACAGTAGCTATTATATTTGCTACCACACCTTGTGATTTAAAGCATTAATA
>PVKE010038963.1:0-15221 GCA_004027555.1 Craseonycteris thonglongyai
CAAGAAAAAGACCTCAAGAAAACAGCGAAAGGAATGCAAGACCAGAATGAAGGAAGTCAGGGGGACTGCAAAGGCCAGAGTTGGTGCTAGCAAAAAGAAATGAAGTGTCTAGCAGTGACATGGAGATTGGATGACAGAGGCGTAAAGATTCGTCAGTGACTATCTGTGGTGATTGAACAGATTTTTCATGAGAGGACTAATAAACTAAGAACTTTTATGAGAAAAAAGAAAAGTTAGATTTGAGGGAAGCAAGATTAAAGGTAAGAGGACCAAGAAGAAGCAAGATTAAAGGTAAGAGGACCAAGAAGGAGACTATGATATTGGTTTAAATTAAAACAAAAACAAACAAAAAAACAAAAACAATGTGGATATCACTAAAGTGAAAGAAGGGGGACAAGAGAGAAAGAGGGACCTCACCCTATAATGGACTGAAGAAAGGAATTTGTGAAAGAAGCTGAAAAGAAGGGCTCAAAGAGGTTGTAGGGGAAGAGAGTAGAAGCAAAAGGAGGGGAGAACATTAAAAGAGACAAGTGGTCAACAGTGTAAAGAAATCAGGACAGAAAATGCCCCATTCTCTTTTTAACTATGTGATATCATTGGTGACTGTAGATGGAATAGTTTAGATGATGTTTGTTTTATTATTCTTTTACTAGCCTTCTGGGTGCAGACACTCTTGAGAAAATTCTCTTGTGCATATGTTGAACTTCTGCAGTGAGGAGAACTGAGCTGTGTGAACCCGAGCAATCAGCGAGTTCACCTCATTCACAGAGACCGGTTCATCCACACATGAGAGAGCGTGCTGATCGAGGTCTCAGAATTCATCTTTCTCAACCCTGCCTCGAGAAAAGTCAATTCGGACGCTTCTAAGTGGGAAGCCATTTATATTCTTCCAATAACTTGTCAATACTTGAGTGATGATGAGAGAGAGGTGGGAAGAGAAATGGCTTTTCCTAAAGCTGACGCATGCTTGTTTTTTGCCTCTTCAGTCAGAAAGCGTGTTTTTCGATTTCTCTGAGTGAACTGTCACCTTTTGTGTGAGACATAAATGCGTGAAGTGATTCTCCATCAATCTCTACTGTAGGAATCCTGGCTGCTGCCATCAGCCCAGGGGACCCAGGGAGGAAGTTAAAGCCGTTTAGCTATGTTGATGGGAAAGACCACAGGGGCTGAAACTGAGAGGCCAATCTTCCTCTTCCTTATTAGCAGATGAAGTCAGTTATGTGATACACTCTGCACTGGTTTTTGGCATTCGGTTCACAAAGATTTATTCTTCTCATTTACATTCTTCTGATGTTTTATTAATAGCAAATGCTAATTTGTTCTCTTTTTGTTGTTGTTCAATTTATTAATTTACTTTATAAAGATTAAAATAAACCACAGTTCTCATGGAGCAATCCCTGTCTCCCAGGGGCTTGTAACTGAGTGGCTTCTGCTGTCATTGCCCTTTGCTCTAGGTTAGCTAGTGTCTTGTTACAGAGGAGGAGCATTATGGGGTACCAACTGCTTTTTCTTTATACAGACATGACTACTCATACTTTGACCTCCTACTGTTAAAAGGCAGCCCTCTCACCTGCCCACCATCTCCTTATCCTCACAATACACACACACCACTCACTTGATTTTAAGTGCTTTGAAGGCAGAGGCCATATTCTGTTTGGCTTTGTATCTCTGATTCCAGGAATTGTGTCTGGCACATATAAATGATAAATGCAGCAGAAGAGTTCTACATATTTTGCTCTTGAAATGGGTACAAAATGCTTATACTTCATGATCCAAAGTTTTGAAAAGCCAATCTTGTTCCCAAGTTTCTCTTCCAGGGGGGTCCATGATGAATGCTTACATGTTCTTCAAACTAGTTTTGGTAGTTACTTATTTGTCTAACAACTGAGCTCCAAATCATTGCTGCCCCTAAATGCCACATTATCATGTTATGCTATGATTTACTTCTCCAGGTTGCTGACTTGCTCTTTATTAAGGATGGCAATGTCTCTTTCATTAGGTCTTCAGAAGCACAGCTAAGGCCAGGCTCATTTACAGATTGCTGGTGGAATAATGGAAGGACACATTTAATATGTACTGTCACAAGCAGTGGTCACTTCTGGGACCCGTAGGCACTAAATCCTGAGCCTGGAGAGGGTTTTATCACCTTTCTAATAAAAACACCCATTTGTTTCAGGGGATTTCAAGAAAAATCAGTTGAAATAGTCGACAATATATTTCCCCAAGTCTGAGATACTCTAATTTAAAATAATGCCATTTAAGGAGCATTAATTATTAATCCTATGTTAGAACAGTTTCTAAATCTTTAAGGGTCCAGGCTGGCTTATGAAGAATAGACCCAATTTTCCCAACTAAAAATATGCAAACGTCAGCCTACACCATCTGCATTCACATTTGTGGGGAAATCAATTCTCTCTGAGAAATGCTGATTTCTCCCAAAGAAAGAAAGTCTACTTCTAAAGAAACTAGCAATGCCCAAATAATAGTTTTCCCATCAAAATAAAATCAAAACATTTAAGTTTTGTCTTCATTGGTATCCTGTTACATATGTATTTGTCAAATTGATAAATGGATTTTAGAGTCCTGTGATTAAAAGAAAACATTAACAATTACTCCTCAAACCAATAACAAATAGAACAAATGGTAATGACCAGAGAAATTCATGTAAAATATTGCATCATTATCAGTATTGTTGTTGTTACTAGTTGTAAAATTTGAGGTTCCAGTTTATATGCCAAATGGTGTTGAATTCTGTCTTTGACCTTGTGCACCGCCTTCCCACTCCAGTCATAGTCCTAACATGGGAATCCCCTGCAATTACTAGGTGGGTAGCTCTGTTACTCAGATGAGGCAGTGTGTTTTAGTGAGAACAGTGTGAACCAGAACCTGGAATCATGGGTTTATATTATGAATCTGTAACGACTTCTCTCAGTGATGTTGGATGAGTTAATTCTTTGTGTTATAATTTTCCCATATATTGAAAGAGGGAATGAGGATTATTTCCTTTAAGGTAAAAGAAAACAAGTCAATGGAGAACTCAGTGCCATTACTTTCCTCACCTATGTACCTCTCAGTGTAAACCTGTGTGCTGGGAAGCAGGAGTTTCTGTCTGTAGACGGGGCCTATAGAAACTGGAATGTGGATTTGTGTTTAGGGTCTAGTAGAAAGGGCCTGAGCACGCAGGCTCTGCATGTATTTGAGCGGTGACTCTAGGATGAAGGTTTTCTAACAGCAGTGAATCTTTGAAGAGCTGTGCCATTCTCTGAATGCTGGACCTGGGAAATCAGCAGCCATGGTTTATGCTTCTCAAACAAGAACCTGTGGGCAAAATTTCAGCAGTCCAAATGTCTTATGAAAGTATTTTTAAGTTTGCATCTTATTTCAGTGGTAAGCTGATAAATTAATAGGCATATTCTTTTTTTTTTATATTTATTTTTATCGTTTTTGACAGAGAGAGGTACAGAGACAGACATAGTTGCACATCATTGGTTTTTTTATATACTTTCATTCCACAGGTAGACGTGGGGCTGCACAGGGCTGGAACTGGACCCGGGTCTCACCCCGGTGAGAACCGAACTCGGGTCACTCCCCAGTTCAGCACATGGGTCCGCATGGGCCGGGGCCGGGGCCGGGATTTGATCCTCCATCCCAGGGCTGCAAAGTGAGCGCTTAACCCACTGAGCCATCCCAGCTTCCCTAATAGGTATATTCTGAAGTGAGTTAAGATTACTTATTCCAAGAACCCCCTCACAATTTTCATGTGGATGTTTGCATTTGTTTTTATAAATTTTATTTGTACTGTGGGAAGGTACAATGACTTCAGTCAGTGATGTACTAATATGAGTGTTACAGGAAGAAATGTATCGGGAGAGCTGAGCTGTCAGAGGGTGCAAGGGCCTATGGCCTATATGCACATCAACCTCAAAACAGTATGTGCCTGGGCAGGCACTCCCAAATTGCCCAGACACCTTCTACAGGATCCAGCTTTGAACAAACCAGACTCCCGCCTTGTTCATTGAAAGCATGGCCAGACACAGCAAATGAGACCTACTTCTGGCAATCAGGGTTATTTAATGAAAATTTTAATAATGCTGTAATCATAGCCTTCTTTTCAAGTAAACAAGACAGCATTAAGAAGTTATCAAATGGCACTTAATTAAAATTGACACTTGAAGATCGTTGCCAGCATTCTGGAAACACGTGAGGTCTATTTATTGTGAACCATCAAGCAAAGCCTTGAAATAATTAATAACATACTTATGCTAACAAGCATTATCTGAATTACTGAAGCTAAAATACATGCAAAAAATAACAAATGACTAAATACAGAACCTGACCCAAGGATCATCTTTCTCCTGTTAGAACCCACACTGACAATCTCGCTTTAGCAGAACTATATCCTTCTTCACATTGAATAAATCTTTTTAATTCTAATTGTATTGGTCTTATAGTTTAGTTATTAAATGTTTTTAATGGATATGTTTGGTTTTGGTTTCACAATTTTAGGAGTTTATAGCTAGTTTTATATTTGTTCACACATTAATAAAATTGTAATAAAAGTAACAAGTCAATACTGAAAGTGAGGCACACACAACATTTTTTTTTTTTCTCTTTAAAGAAGTTTGTGTGTCATTCTAATTGGGAGACAGGCTTATAAGATTAAGAGCATAGCATAGAGTTTGAAATCAGAGAGACCTGGGTTCAAATCTTAGCTCTGGATTTAAAAGCTGTAAACTTGACTGTGTTATTTAACTGAATTGCCTTTCATTTCCCTGTTTTGCTAAAAGGGGTATAATAATAATATATTCATCATGAGGTTATTGTGAGGAATATGTGAAATAATGGCTTCTCAATGTATGGTTTTTGGTACATAGTAAGTGCTTAGTGAAAGTTAGCATAGTAAGTGCTTAGTAAAAGTTAGCTATTTGTTATCATCATCATTATTATCATGATCATCATCATCATTTTTTTTTTAACTCTGGTCTGAAGGACTTGAGATGGTAGAACCTTTCAAGGAAATAAGAGTTATTGTAGGAGCAGCTGGTCAGAACCATCAGTGTCGCCAGAAGCAACATCTTTTGAAGACTTCTAGGCTGAAACAGTCTCAATAAGTCTCAGGGGGACTAACTTCACCAAAGTAGCAACCAGGTACTACCACCATCTTTGGAAGCAGCCAAGAATATCAGTCTGGTGAGACCTCATTATTTGGAGGTCCTACCCCAATCTTATCATCTAGATCAGGGGTGTCAAACTCAATTAAAACACGGGCCATTTGGTGCAACAGGCAAGATTCACGTGGACCACATCACATTTACAAACGTTGCTGGAACTGAGTCAGCACATTTATACACACCCACAGGCCCCCAGGAAAGGCACTGGGCCTGCCACATGTATACTCGTCTTCAGTAGTTAAAGGGTTAACGAGGGAATTGTGTGTACAGTATTGCCTCCATCTCCCCATAGCACTATTTTCTTCATAACAATTATTTCTATTTTCATTTTATTTCAGAGCATTGTGGGCCACAAACAATTACCTTGGGGGCCGCATGTGGCTCGTGGGTCGCCAATTTGACATCCCTGATCTACAGCATGGGTCCCCTTTGATGAGGAAAGTCATGGTTCAGTTCCTATTGTCTTTGACTGTTGCTTCCAAACCTTGACTTGCTTAGCAAGGCTGCATGCCCTGTGCTTTCAGTCACCCCTTACATCTCACCTTTCATATACCGTAGGTATTTTGGTCTTGGCTCTTGATTTTGCTCATATGTCTGTTGTGGCTGTTCAAGGGACCTATAGTGTTGCCTGGGACCTCTGTGGCTGTCATTCCCTGTGGGTTCTTCCAGCTCACAATAAAGGAAACCAGAGACTTCCCATAGTAAAGAGCATGTATTATTCATTATGGCATCAAGCTTCAGAACATACTTTTTAACAGTAGAACTGCCTAAATCACCTAATGCTTTGTCTTTGCTTTAATTTTCATGAACTGGACAGCATCTTTAGAGCCATTGCTCTCTTTCCTTCCTGGCCATCTTGCTGTTAATTTGGTTTCCCTTATCACCTCTTCCATCTCAGTAATGTAACAGGAACTCATTCTGTCTTACCTCAGGCATGTCCCACCCAAGGGTGTGGTTTGTGCAGAGTCAAGTTGCATATAAATATCATCATTTACATTGTGAAGGATTTCATGATCACAAGTGGAAGGATATCATTTATCTCTAATGCAGCGTCAGCCTAGCTGCAAATTCTACTGACATAATATACTGATCATCTACCTGCACCGCTCTGCATTTATAAAGATTTAGGAAGCACCACAGTTCAGGTTTGCATTCCAGCACTGCCATCTTTGAAATGTATGACCTTTTCAGTGTAACGTTCTGAGTCTCAATTTTCTCATTTGCAAAAGAGCAACAGGGTGAAAATTACAGATCGGATGTAGACATAGCACTTAGCATAGAGGAAGCACAGAATTAATGTTGTCGATAATTTCCTTAATCATTGGCAATTGTTTGTTTATGGTCAACAGTCTATAATCGGTTAATAACATCTGGTTCCTGCAATTGCAGCTGTTCCATGTATCAGGTGTTAGGAGCTTGGGCTCTGACATTCATCAGCTATGAGTTCAAATTCTGTCTTGACCACTTGATCATGTGACTTTGTGCAGTTTATTTTATCTGTGAGTCACCTTGTCTCTCTAAACTTAGTTTCTCATGTGTGAAATGGAGAACATAAAAATGCCAACCCAGTTGTTTTGTAATGATCAAATAAGATAGTGGATGTTATAAAGTATTTAGTCCAGTGCTTGACACTTGATAAATATTTATTTTTAAACTGCAGTTATATCCATTAAGTCTGGACATTCTGTCCTTTCTCCATGGCTATAGAGAAATGTTGAAAAACATGTGAATGGGAAGAGGGAAATTGCTCTAGGTAAAGTGTTTTCACAGAGTAACCTCTTTATTTCTTTTTTCCATTTTATTATGAAGAATTTAATACATACATAATAATAAATATAACAAATGAGTTATAGATCAGAATACTAAAATAATCATCCATGAAAACACCAGGAAGAATGAAAAGTTCCCTAAACGCTTAAAGCTTCTATGACTTTTCCAGATTCCACTGCCTTCCCTCAGAGGTAACCATTGTCTATTTTTATTCTTTTTCTTTTCTTAACAATGCTACCACATATGTATGTATCCGTAAACAATATATTATTTACTTTTGTTTTCTCTTAGGCTTTATGAAAATGCTATTATATTGCATATGTTTCTATGAAACTTGCTTTTCTCATTCAACTTTTGTTTCTAAGATTTGTTTGTGTTGTGTGTAGCTGCTGTTCCTTCATTTTTATTCCTACATAGTAGTATTCCACTATCTGAGTGGTCTAATTGATATGTGCTGTAAGTATAAAATAACCACTAGATCTTAAAGATTTTGAACAAAAATATAAAATATTTAGTTAAGATTTTTCTGTTGATTTCATGTTGAGCTGACATATTGCATTAAATAAAATATATAAAGAGCAAGTTCACCTTTAAAAACTATTTTTAATGTGGCTTTTAGAAAATTTTTAATAACATGTGGCTTACATTACATTTCTATTGGACAGTACTGCTTTAGGATATAATTAACGTATTCTTAGGAGTGAAACTTGTGAGTCATAGTGTTTATATTTATCACCTTTACAAGATAATGTCATTTGTACTTCCAACTGGTTGTACTAATTTGAATTTCTATCATTATTATATAGTCCTCAACACTCCACATTCTTGTCATAATTAGTATTGTCAGATTTAAAATGTCATATTGGTGATTGTAAATCACATTTTATTGTCTTGTTTTGCAATCAATCCTCTGATTACTATTTAAGGTGACTATATCCCCCCACATATTTATTAGTCATTTGTTTTTGTTCTTTTGGAAAATGCTTGTTAATGTCTTTGAAGTCTTTCGTGTGAGGTTGTTTCTCTTTTTCTTATTGATTTTTTAAAGTATGTAAAAATACAATCTTTGTTCTAATCTTTCTCACAGTTTATGTGTTGTATTTTCATTTTTTCCCCCTGGAATCTTTTGATATGTAAACATTCTTAATGTGAATGTAATCGTTAAAAGTTTTTAAATCTAGTAAAGTATTTTCCTTTTATAGTCAGCCCTTGTTTCTCTATCCTGAAGTCATAGAGATAGATTTCAAAGGTCTGCCTTTTACATTTGTCTTCAGTCCATTAGGATTTGATGTGTGTGTGTTGGGACCTTGGAGATAGTATTTTATTTTTTTCCCGTGTGGATAACCAATTTTTCTAGTGTCATTTATTTCAAAAAACAGTCTCTCATTTCCCACATCCATCAATATAGCAAATTATATATTAAGACTTTATTTTTGGGTTCTCTTTCTGTTCCACTGTATTTGTCTGTAATTAAACTAATTCTCATTATGTTATTATAGCTTTGTGATAAATCTTTTTCCCTGGTACAGCAAGACCTCCCTTTCTTAAGAGTGTTGGCTCTTGTTGGCCTTTGGTCTTTCGTGTAGATTTTAGAATAAATTTGTTTAATTTATTTAAAAAACTTTTTGGGATATTAATGAAATTTTGATGAAATTCATACTATGGGTCAATTTAGGGATAATTTTTATTGTACATGATATTTAGTCTTCCAATCCAAGATCATTGCATGTGACTGACTTCAAAGATCATTTATTTAGTTCCTTAATGTCCGTATACCAAGTTTTGTAATTTTCTGAGCAAGTAATTTACAAATCACTTATTAATTTTATTTTAGGTAAAATACATAATATGTTATTGCTGTTAGTATACAAAGTATCTTTTTAAAATTACATTTTCTAATTTTCTGGAGTATATAAATGCAATTAATTTAATAGCAATAATTTTTTAATTACATTTCAAAACTCTCATAAATGCTAACTTTTTGTTTTTAGATTCTATCTTTTGGTTTTTATTATAGATAATTACATAATTCTTGAATAATAAAATTTTGTCATCCGGCCAATGCTACATTTTACATTTTATTCTTTTCTTAAAGATTTATTTTATTGTTTGAGAGAAGGCAAGAGAGAGGGAGAAAGAGAGAGAGAGAGAGAGAGAGAGAGAGAAGGGGAAAGGCCCAGAGCAGTCTCCATAGTTGTACATTGTTAGTGATGACATAGTTTTATTCCACACAAGTGGATGTGGGGCTGTATGGGATGGTTGCTGAACTGGGAGCCTCCTGCATGGGAGGCAAGAACCTTCACCACTAAGCCGTCTCAGTGGTTACCAGTTGCATTGCAGTTCAGTATATAGGTTTGCACAGGCTGGGGCCAGGATTCAATTCTTGGACCTTGTGGTTGCAAGGCAAATGTTCAATCTGCTGAGCTATCCTGGCATCCTCTTACATTTTATTCTTACTAAGATCATTATGACCTTCAATATAATGCTTAATAGAATATGTTGAACAGTGAGCATCCTTGCCTTATTTTTTATTTTTAAAAGTCAGTTCCAATATTTGAATATCTGGTGGATCATGGCTATCATGTTTTGGTGGAGTCAATCAGGGTAAGAGATATTCAGTGTTTTTCTCATTTGCTGGAATTTTTTATCATAAATGGATGTTGATTTTTATTAAGTGCCTTTCTGCATCCTTAATATGATAATTTGATTTTCTTCTTTTAATGTTAATACAGTAAATACCTTAATAGATTTCCTAATGCCATATTAATCTTGAGTCCTTGTGGTAAATACATCTTGATCATGATATTTTTTCATTTTCAACACTGCTAAATGTGATTTGCTGTTACTTTGTTAAAGATTTTTGCATCTATATTTAGTCTTTATCCTGTTTAACCTATCAACTGCATTTGATACATTTGTCTATTCTGGTTTTCTTCCTGCATGTCTGATTACTCCTCAGTCAGCATTGTTAGTTCCTCCTTAGTTTTCTAGCTCTAATTGTGGGTTAACCCTGAACTCAATGCTTGGGCCTCTTCCCTTTTCTATCTATATGCATCCCCTTGGTGATCTCAACTAATCTTATAGCTTGAAAATTATCCATATGCTGATATCTGTCAAATGTATAAATTTAACCTATACTGCTCCTCTGAAATCCAAAGCCATATATCCAGATTCCTATATGATATCTCACCTGGATGTCTAATTTCCATCTAAAGGTAGAAATATCTATAACCAAGTTCCTACTTCTCCTACAGCCCTTCTCTTTCAAAAAATGGCAATTTCATCTTTCTAGTTGTTCAGACCAAAAATCTTGGAATCTTGCTTGATTCTAATACCCATATCCAATCTGTTGGCTCATCACCTAGGTTCTACTTGAAAATAAATCCAGAATCTGGCCATTTATCATCACTTTTGCTACTACCACCGAGTTCTAAGCCACTATGATCTCTCACTTAGTGATTGTAGTAGCCCCTAACTTGTCTGCTTGCATCTATTTTGCCCTTCCAGTCTATTCAATGCATAAAAGTCAGAGTGATATTATTAAAATACATAGGAAATCAAATCTTATCCCAATATTGTTGTTTCTTACTCATAGCAAAAACTACGTTTCTTACAGTAGCTACGAAGCCCTACCTGATTTGGTATCCCTTATTCCTCTAACCTTCTCTCCTACTACATCTACCATTCTCCCTCAGGTTTATTCCGCTCATGGCTCCAGCTACATGGGTCCACTTTACAACAGTGCAGCCCTGTATGAATTTTAGGCATTTTTCTTTTGCTGTTTCATCTGCCTGGAATTCTTTTCCTCTAGATACCACATTGTTTCCTCCCTCACTTCCTTTTTAAAAAAATATTTATTTATTTATTTATTTTTAAATATTTATTTATTTATTTTTTAATTGTTTTTTTTACAGAGAGAGATACAGAGACAGAGAGAGAACTGAACTGGGGGAGCTCCCAGTTCAGCACATGGTTCCGCACGGGCCGGGGCCGGGATTCGATCCTCGGTCCCCAGCGCTGCAAAGTGAGTGCTTAACTCACTGAGCCATCCCGGCTTCCCCTCACTTCCTTTTTTGGTCCTTACTCAAATGTTTCTTCCTCTGTGAGGTTTGCCATTGCCTACCTACCTAAAATTGATTACCATCCCCTACTCTCTTGCTTCATTTCCAGTTTTATTTTTTCTCCTTATTGTAATTTTATAATATGCTATATACTTGATTTACTTATTTAATGTCTGTCTTCTTTCAGGAGTATAAAAATTCCATGAGATGGTGGTTTCTGTTAATGTTTGTAAGTATTACATGTGTACTTGAAAAAAAAGTGTTAGGTGCAACATTCTTTATATATTTGTTATCAAAACTTGTCAATAGTAGCACTCAAATCTTTATGTTTACTGATTTTCAGCCTTCTTGACCCGTAAATCACTAAGAGAGGATTTAATACCTCTGTTGACAAAAGATTTGTCATTTTTTCTCATAGATTTTTCAGGTTTTTTAAAAGATTTATTTTATTGTTTGAGAGAAGGTGAGAGAGACAGAGAGAAGGGGGAGGTCCCAGAGCAGTCTCCATAGTTGTACATCATTACTTGTTTGACATAGTTTCATTCTACACAGGTGGATGTGGGGCCACTCAGGGTGGAACTGAACTGGGGGCCTCCCCCATGGGAGGCAAGAAACTTCACCGCCATCCTGATGGTTACCAGTTGTATGCAGCAGTTCAGCATGTGGTTTTGCAGGGGTCGGGGCTGGGATTCAATTCCCAGACCTTGCAGTTGCAAGGCAAGCGCTCAACGTGATGAGCCATTCTAGCATCCCCACTTTGAGTTTTTGTTCTACATATTTTGGAGTATATTAGGACAATACAAATTTAGAATTATATATCACCTAGAAAAACTGAAAATATTTTTATTGCAATGTAATCTTTGAATATGCTTTTATATATACTTGTCTCTCTCTTTATATATTTATATAGGAATCTGCTTTTACATATATTTGTCTCTCTATATATTTATACATATATTTATATATACATATATTTTTATATATTTGTATATAATTTTTTTGTGTGTGATAAAGCCTTCTTTGACTGGTATGATATAGATATACTGCATACCAGATATCTTTGGCTAATATTTGCCTAGGATGTTTATTTTATTTCTTTGTTCTCCATATTTCTCTGTCTTGATGTTTGAAGTTTGTTTCACTTAAAGTGCACATATTGTTAGATTCCTGTAATCTAGTCTGACAGTTCATGCCATTTACCTACAGAGCTCCATCCATTTTTATTTATTGTAATTTCTGAAATATTTTTATTTTTATCATCTTATTTTTAAGCTTTCTATTTGTCCTACTCTTTCTGTGTCTCAACTTTTTCTCCTTTCTTAGTTTATTTTGAATTATTACTCCTTAATTTCATTATTCACCTTTCTTTATACCCATTTGAAAAATATTTACATTACTTTTATTTTTAAATTTATATATTTTAACATCCATGCTACATGTACTTAAGTTCAAATTTAATTGATCCTTCAAAATTAATCCTTCAAAAATATAAAAGTTCTCTATAAAACCCCTATCTTATGATAAATAGAAAATGTAAATAAAGTTGATATTTATTTGATAAAATTATTTGTATTTTCTACTTATCATAAAATAAATTTATAGAAAGAATACATGGAATACATGGCCTGTATGATAGACATGAAAGGATAAAGAGGCCCCTTAGCTTGCTTTCTCTCTCTCTTTGTCTCTTTTTGTCTCTTTTTCCTCTCCTCCCTATATTTTTATATATAGATGATATTTATCATCATCTGACTTTGCTTATTTCCGCTTTTCTTTACTAGCATTGAAATTTGACAAGAATGAAAAATTTTAACTTTGATCACTTTTGTGGATCAATTAATTCCTGTTTATAGTAAGTGCTCACCAAATGTTAAGTGGATACATGTTTCCATTGTGAACATACACTCCAAACTTACACAGTATTTTTGCTTAGCTTTTTCAGCATCCTTATTTTTTTAACCTCACTAATTAATTTAGTTATTTTAAAAATATTTATATTATTAATTTTTTTTTCTTTTATACAAGAATTGTTTGTTTAGTTTAATCCCCACATCTAGCATTTTTTTTTACTCACTTTCTATCCTTAAGGTCACTTTTCTTTTTTCTTGAAGAATAAATAGCCTTTATAAGTTTTAGTGTGGGTCTGTAAGTGGCAGAATTAAACATTCTGGGTTTCTTTTCCCCTTAGATGTCAATCTAAATATTGCCCTTTGTACATAATCTTTTTTTTTTCTGTTGCACTTAAGACCCTCTACCTGTAGTGTAATTTGCAGTCTAATTAAGAAGGAATTTTTTTAGTGTTTCTCTTCTTGGGGTTTAATGACTTCCTGGGTTTGAGGGTTTATGTCTTTCAAAGATTCTGAGAAACTCTAGGGCCTTATGTCTCTGAATATTATCCACTCCCCATTTCCCTTTTATTTCCTTTTGCCACATTACTTCGATGTATGTTGTTGCTTCATTCCCTGTGTTCTTAACTTCTCTTTCCTGTTTTCAATCTCTGTCTCTCTTTGATTCATTCTGTTCAGTTTCATCATCTTTATCTTCTAGTTACTTAGTCCCTCTGTAAACTTGTCTCTTCTAACGATTAAGCCTTCAATAGCATTTTTTAAAATTTCAATGATCATATTTTTAAATTTTAAGAGTGCTATCTGAATTTTATCAAACTAGTTTGCTCATTTTTATCATCTTTTATTTCCTCTTTTACTTCATAAATGCAAAGTCTTTGTGTGTCTGGTTTCCTTTATTTGTATTTCCACTGACTTTCACTCTCTTTGAGAGTGTGAGGGGCCCCTGCTGAGATGTGTTTCTCCTGAGAGACATGCCTTTGATTCTTCAGGCATCCAGGGTCACCCCATGAACCAGGTTTACTTTAAATTAAATTTCTTCAGTTGTGGTTTCTTCAATTGAAAAAAAAGCATAAATTCAGACCCAGATCCAGGTGGATTTCAGGGGATCCAGAGCAAAGGGTAGGGGCAGGACACATTCTTGTACTTTTTGCTTGTACTGGTTGGGTTTTTTTCTGATTTGCCACACATCCCTCTTCCCAAGTCCTTGCTTTGTGCAGAGTGATCGAAAGTCCAGTGTCCTGTGCTATACACACACAGTCTTAGCTAACTTGCCTGCTCATCTGCTGATACTGTAGCATAAATGGATCCCTAGTCATGTCTTAAGTATGCAATAGCCACAGTACTAGCTTATCATCCCATATTGGCTGGTTAGAATGAAGCCAATACTGACCAGAAGGCCATCATAATTGCTATAGCCATTTATCACAGTCATAAAAGTAGCCAATAGACTAGGAAAAGTAGATAGAGAAGCTTCTCAACATAGGTCCATAGATGGAGGCAGTAGTAGAAGTCACAATCCTATGTCTATAAATAGATTGTCTGAGACTATCTTCAACAGCAGATGTTCAAGGAAAAGCCAGATTCTTTAGAAAACACATATTAAGAAGAGCAAACAAAGAAGTGTTAGTTTAGTTCAGCTAATAACACTGTATTTGAGGCCTGTACTGTGCTTAATTTACTCAGCTCTTCAAAACGTTGTTGAAAGAGGTCATCTAGAGCAGCAGTGGCCAACTTTTCTGTATATAAGATCTACTTTTTATCTTAAAAGTGTGTCGCGATCGACTTGTTGTCATAGGCGTAGTCTAAGGGGGAAGACGGGGTGGGGGGGAAATACATACTATGTTTATACACTGTGTTTCAGTATAAGGTGCATTCCAGCGAGGTATGGGTAGATAAGTAAAATATATGTTCAAAACTATTTTTTATTTTTTAAATCACTTATTAAGTTTTTGAGATATAGGCTCATGAAGAAAATACATTTCCAGACCCAGCTTTTGATAGCAGCATTCCGTACATGCGGTACCTAAAAAATTCGATTTTCCGACACTTTTGCAAGATAGATTTTTACTAACTTAAAATGCAATTTAATTTTTTTATCAACTGCAATGTATACGGTAAGTTGTACTATTTGTTCATAAATATGAAAAAGTTGTTATAAAAATGCACAGTATGGCTGATAATTTGATTTCAGTATTTTACTTTCGCATTTTTTTTTGGGCCAGGAAAATTTATCATGAAAGAATAATATGACTTACTTTTTGCTAATCTATCAATAGCTCGCTGAGTACACCTCGTACTGAAATATAGATATACGGCTTATCTACCTACGTAAAAAACAACAACAATAATTATTTAAAGGGCCAAAACACTCA